>JBBPBX010022280.1:20916-41568 GCA_038048925.1 Garcialebias charrua
TGGTTTGAAACACACCAGGTGAGTTCAATTAGACTCTGATTAGGGAAGATATTTAAAATGCAAAACCCGAATCTGAAACCTGGAAGTAAAAAAAAAAACAATACAGCATTTTACAGCTTAAACATGAGTAACGACATATCCAAGAAGAAGGGGAAACAACCAGGCGATAAAAAGGCGAAAAGAAGAGTGAAAAGGAGGGAGACTTACGCCATGTACATCTATAAAGTTTTAAAACAGGTGGGCGGAAGCTGCTGCGCGCGCTGATGTGTTGTCTGGTGTTCACTTTGATCTCATCCTTCCATTTGAAACTTTACAGGTCCACCCGGACACGGGCATCTCCAGCAGAGCCATGAGCATCATGAACTCGTTCGTGAACGACCTGTTCGAGAGGATCGCCACGGAGGCGTCGCGGCTGGCCCAGTACAACAAGCGCGCGACCATCACCAGCAGGGAGGTGCAGACCGCCGTGCGCCTCCTGCTGCCCGGGGAGCTGGCCAAGCACGCCGTGTCCGAGGGCACCAAGGCCGTCACCAAGTACACTAGCTCCAAGTGAACAAGTACACCAGCTCCAAGTGAACAAACTGAAACACATTTTCACTTGATTTGGTGGGTGGGTTTTTTATTTTATTTAAAAAAAATATTGCATCTACTGGACACTAAAATAAATGCACAAAGCAGGTTTATCCCCCCCCCCATTTTATTTTTTTATTATTTTTTAACACCTGTTTTTTTGTTGTTAAACCACCTGTTCTTTTTTTATTTATTGTAACTAATCCCTTTGACCACTAGAGGGCGACAATTTACTAAGATTTTATGGAGAGAAACTGAAACTGTCACCGGATGTGCACGTGTTGCCCATAGTACTGTAGTACTTCAAGCTCATTTTATCAAGCATGAGGTTTTTGATGCTGAATAATTATTGTGGACTGTAACTTTCAATTTTTGTGTTTAAGTGTGGAGTATAACTCGTCACTGTGATAAACTTGACTTTTTTTTTGTTTTTTTAATATAAATTCATTGCAAAGCATTTGAGTCTCTATCTGCTGTGAAATACTCCAACTGTGTTCTCATGCATGCAGAAGATTTATTAAAATCTTGAATTTTTGCCTCTAGTTCCCTCTCTCACTGATCTGGAAAAACTAATACATCATTAATCTTGTTAGATAAAACTTGCCACCAGTTTTAATGCTTAATCCTGCTGCGTTTAAAATGATCCACTTTAGTTGATGGCAGCGCCTGTCTTTTTTTTTCATTCATTCAACCTTTATTTAGTCAGGTAAATCTTTTGAACCTCAAGGGCTCATTTACGAAAGCGACCTGCTAAAACTAAAGAACAATGAACAGCAGTGGTAGAATTTCCTTAAACAATAAACAAACAAACAATAAACAATAGAAAACAAAAGAGAGAAAAAAAAAAGTTTTTTTTTTTTTTTTTTTAACAAAGTATCAAAAAACTAGCAAAACATTATAAGGTAGACGTATAAAATCAAAGACAGGAACAAATCTGCATTGGTTTTTGCCAGGATTCCAACAGATTCTGAAAACCATTTAGAGAAGTCAAGGTCGAGAGCTTCAGATCTTTTTGTAAGATATTCCATGAAGCAGGAGCAGAGTAGGAGAAGGCCCTTTTTCCAAGTTCAGTCCTCACTGACGGAACACTGCAGGTAATCATGTCCTGAGAGCGCACACTGTAGCTGCACTCACGCAAAGACATGTAGGAGGAGATGTATGAGGGCAGCAGACCAAGAAGTGATTTAAAGATGAAAATGTACCAGTGGAAGAGTCTGCGTGAGGTTAATGATGTCCAGTTAACCAGTGAATACAGGGTGCAGTGGTGGGTACGATAATCACAACCAGTTATGAATCTTAGTGCACCATGATAGACAACATCCAACATCCGCAGGGTGCTTGTAGGAGCATTCATGTAGAGAATGTCACCGTAATCAATGGAGGGAAGGAAAGTCACAGACACAAGGCGTTTCCTGACATTCAGTGATAGACATGATCTGTTTCTGAAAAAGAAACCCAGTTTAACTTTCAGTTTCTTCACTAGGTTTTCCACGTGGAGTTTAAAAGAGAGATGTGAATCAATCAGGATACCCAGATATTTATAGGAATCAACAAACTCAATAGGGACACCATTTGAAGAAAAAATCAGAGGAGGATCTGCTGGAACCGCCTTCCTATTTGAAAAAAACATCCCTTTTGTTTTATCAGCATTTAGGACAAGTTTGAGACGGAACAAATCTGACTGGATGATGTCAAAAGCAGATTGCAGTAACAGGAAAGCCTTAGCAACTGTTTTAGCTCGGCAGTAAACAACTGTATCATCAGCATAGAAATGTAAGGATGCATCAGGGATGCAGTGACCTACATTAGCTATGTAGATTGTAAAGAGAGTGGGTCCTAAAACTGAGCCTTGTGGTACACCATTTTTAACTGTTAAATAGCTGGAAGAAGTACCGTTATGTTGAACACATTGCCTCCGATTGGAAAGATAGTTAGAAAACCAACCGATGGTGTGATCAGAGAAACCGATTTCTGAGAGCTTATGACACAGGATGTTATGATCCACAGTGTCAAAAGCTTTAGACAGGTCTAAGAAAAGTGCAGCACAATAGTCCTTAGCATCCAATGCTTTTTTGCTGAGAGCAAAGCAGCTTGAACAGGTGCAGAAGTGAACAGGTGGCTGTTCCAATACCGTGATTCATTCTGTGTTGGAAGAGTGAATTTGCATCCCAAGATGTGGAAATATTTAATAAATTTAAAAAATCTGAATTTTTTTAAACTGGTATTTTTGAAGGAACTGCTTTGTAAAATGAACAATTAGCAGGGAATTATGTATTTGTCTTCTGAATGACTTCTGAGCTTAGCTTTTCTCAAATTTAAAATGCCATTAA
This sequence comes from Garcialebias charrua, assembly GCA_038048925.1. Taxonomy (NCBI): domain Eukaryota; kingdom Metazoa; phylum Chordata; class Actinopteri; order Cyprinodontiformes; family Rivulidae; genus Garcialebias; species Garcialebias charrua. The sequence goes on from JBBPBX010022280.1 coordinate 23,817, forward strand.
GGCATTAAATTCAGTAGAAAGTGCACAAATGTCTGATTTGGCACTTTTGAGATTTGTCGTTTTAACACTTTTGAGAATTGTATTTGGGCCTAAAAGTCTTGTACACAGACTTTGGTTGTATCAAGAGGGACTTCTCTAATTTGTGAATCAGACAAATGGAACATCTGGATTTATTTTAAATATTTTCCAGAAGTTGTCTTAAAGCTGAAAAAATCAAACTAAGTCCAGAAGTGTTTGCAAGATGTCATCCAGTATTTCCATGTGAAGGAATAAATTTTCAATTAAACTCTTTCACCTCTGTTCATATAGGCACTGACAGGCACTGACAAAGACCCATTATTCAGTTAACCCCTAAAATGACATATTTATAAACTGACAGAGGAAATAATGCAACACTGAATCCTTGTTACGCATTTTAATCAGTTCTTTAAAAGACGACAATGAATAGTGCTTGATTGCGAGATGACACTAGCGTTTGCATCAGTTCAATCTGCATAAGACGGAGGAACGGATAAAGGTCTCTCTAATTAGGATGCTGTTTACATCAGGCTTTACATACACCTATTAGACTGCACTTATCAACATCCCACAAAGCCAGTCTCACTGTGATAATGCACATGGGTGTGACTCCCGACACTGTTATTGTTGAGAAACTCATTTCAGATGTTTCTCAGTATTACTTGTAATGATGTGAAATCTACTGATGTCATGAGGGTGATTCAGTCCTTGATGGCACCGACTTTGCTCATGATTATCATGGCCATTTAGGTTCTGTGCCTTGCACCCGTCTCCATATCCCCTCTCCTGCCCGGCCTACTGGCAGTCATTGCTGTGTGCTTTAGGCAGACTGCTATGAACACATTATGGATGGATGCATTAGTGAGTGATGCAGAGCTTGGGATGGCTCTGCCTTGTTTTCATGTGAGAGTGCATCATTAGAAAATGTTCCACTTGGCAGGGAAGCGCGTATTAACTGCCGCCGCAATGAAATGAGGTTGTGATAGATGGTTAAAGTTATAAAGGACTATTAAGTTGAAATATGAACCTTTCAATTGTCGTGATGAAGCAGGGGGTTGTTTGCGTGGTGATCGGTGCATTGAGACAATCGGAATCTGCAAAGGCCGACGCAATACATTACGGGCGGTGGGGTCAGGGCTGAAAGAAAACAGGGGAAAAAAGAAGTAATCACGCCTTTGCTGAATAGTTTGGAGTTACTGTTCAGCTCCAGCCGCCATAAATCCATTTGCGTTCCTCGCCAACATCTGGATGAGATCTGAGGAAGATCTGCGAGCAGAAGACTGAAGTCCTGTTGCAAAACTAAAAAAAAAACATCCGAACTGTCCGTAAAAGAACAAACGGGGTGTAAATCATACAGCAGCTTCTTGCCAGATCCTCATTATCTCCCATCATGTTGCCATGGCGACCTGCAGTTGCTCCGCCATGCAAACTTCAGACCCAGTTTTCCCTTCATCTCCCCTCCATGGCATCATAATTGCTCTCTTTCCAGCTCAGAGCATGGTATCAGACATGGCTCCTGATTGAAAAGGCATTTTATAAATCATAAAAAACAAGAGGCACCTGGTGGTTAAATGAGTGCTCCGCCGCTGTTCTAATGCTCTCTCCAAACTTCAGACTCCATCTTAAACTAAGAGCAGACCCAATTGCAGAGCCATTAGCATTTGATATTACTGTAATTACTGTGTACATTTCATTATGTTCCATATTAAACGGCTGCTCTGTGTGGTGTAGTCTCTTCCTGTATTAATGTGTGCCACAGTACTCAAAATAGCATTAAGGGCCTCGTAATCAGAGGGAACTAATTGCCTATGATTGTATAAATGAAGTGCCTCAATCTCATCAGGGCTGCTGCTGATGTCCAGCCTCTGTTCACCCGGGGATGGGAAGGTTGACCACAAAGCCAAAAAACCCCAAGGAGGGTGGTAATGTGAGGAAACATTGTGTCTATGTCCACATGGGGCTGTGAGGGCACGGGGTGCTACTGCAGATGCTTTCTTCTTGTCATCAGAGTTGCCTGCGCTTCACAGAGGAAGAAGCACACACACACAAGAGGAGGGTGTGTGTGTGTGTGTGCCCACCATTTGAGAAATGAATTTATCGAAGTGGCTGTCTTTTTTCCCCATTAGTAAGTGTTTAGTTCAGCGTTTTAAATAATTGCATTACCAGGAATGATATTTAAAATACATTTGGGAGTCAATGAGGCAGGAAAGTGCCTACATGTTTTGTTGATGACACCCGGGCCATTTGGAAGACATCAAAGTAGAGAGGAGGTAGCCCAGATGCATATTATAAACTCATTATGTATATCATTTAAAAAGGATGTACTCCAGCCGCAAAAGGGGGGAAGACAAAAAAAAAACAATATTCCTAGTCTCTTTGGTAATGTGTGTTTTCAAAGTTGAAACTCTTACTCGCTTTCTGCTTAATGTGGCATCTATTACCAAACTGTAACATAAAATAAATGACCCTGATTTCCATATCGGAGCAGTCGTTAAGGTACAGATGACATGCAGCCGTGCTTTTGTGTTTTCAAACGCAAAACGAGCGGGAAAACCTCGTGCTCTCCACCTGTGGCACAAATCCTGTTTTGTGCAGCTCTTCAGATTCCTCTCGCGTGGGGAGATAAATACACCTTCCACTGCGGTGTGTTGTACTTTTAACCAAATAGAGCAGTTGGTCGCATCAAAACCAGTTGATTAGCACGTCCTGATGCCTGATCAAGAATCCAGGTCCTCTGGATGGATCCTTCTTGTTGAAACGTTTCGTCTTTTATCCAAAATATCCAAAATACTTCTTCAGTCTGAGGAGCTGCAACAAACTCAGTCTCATAGTGGATCAACCAGTTTGTTGACAGCCAAAACTAGTTGTTCACATGCAAAAGGAGGACCCCCCAGTCTAACGACTGATCGTTAGTGCCCTGATTGCCACTTGCTATTCACAGAGGGATGAGTGATACTAGCAATAACAGCACTGTAAGAGGGGGACAGTTGGACATGGAGGCCTCCGATGTCATCATGGAAACTGATGAAACTGATAGGTGTTTTCACACCTGAACCTTTAAATAAATAATTCACACAAGACAACAGCGTGAGATTTGAGAACTCTTTGCAAAGAGGGAAATTCACCTGACTAGATCAGAATGAACTCCGACTTCCTAAGATTTTTGTCTCTCTTTTATTCAAGCGAGTGACACAGAACATAATAATCAGCTAGGTCAAAGCACACACTGCGCAGTTTCATCACATTTTCTCAAGCTCAGGCGATAAACTGGAGTCGAACACTTCGTGTTTACGTCTGTTCTGGGAAAACTAGTGTTTATCGTTCAGGCATGATAGGTTTTGATAATCAGCTTTGTGCACCTAGTAAAAACAGGAACGAGGTCAGGTCACAATAAACTCTGTGAAACTCAGAACACTTGATGAACTAGAAAAGTATAGTTTAAAATGATAAAATCTAAGAAATTTAAAACATAAAGACTTTTAAATACCTCTGACAGAAACAACGGTCTGTTTTGGTATCACATCACTCTTTACTCATCTTTCTGATGAAGCCCTTCCGATGGAGGGCGAAATGTCTCAACAACAACAACAAAAAAGAAACTGTCCAGATGATCTGACTGAGCATTGTTGTTGTTTTTTTTACCTGGGTGATTGAGCATGAACTTTGATGTCTTTACGTGCATTCCTGTTGATGAGGCAGTAGAGGTGGTCTGTTTAAGGTTAAAATCAGACACCACTCTGAGCAGCAGGACCACGCTTTCCACAGAACAACTGTGTCAACTCTTGAAACTGTGCCTGCAGTCAACCTACGTCACACATTGGGCAACATTATAGGTCAGGGCTATCAACTGGTGGTCCGGGGGCGAAATCAGGCCCACAGGTGTGCTCAGTTTGGCCCACCAATGGGTTCATTTTTAAATAAAACCAGATTTTGAATCATAAAACAAACGCTTAATGAGAATACCTGCTGGATGTCCTGCCCCTGAGATCTATAGGCTTTCAATAACTGTGGCCCCTTGAGCAATTTAGTTGAATAACCCTGTTATAGGCAGAAACACGAGTGTGCAGAGATTTCCTGTTGTTACCAACCTGTGCATGGAGGAGGTAGAAACAAGAGCCTTGACGTCCTTTTCAGGGACACCACCAAGTCATTGGTTCAGGTATGTTGATTACACCTGGGTTAAAATCAAATCTCAGGAAGTCCAACTTCCTGGATTTAACTATGTGGATAAATATATCGAGTTCACACGAGAAGATGAAAAAAAATGTCAGGTTGGCTTTCTTGAACTGTGTGGTCTCAGTTTCTGATAGAGGATATTTACAAACTGAGGTGTACCACAAACCCACTCACACAGACCAGTATTTGCAGTTTGACTCCCATCACCCTCTGGAGCACAAGTTAGGAGTCATCAGGACTCTGTATCACAGAGCAGACAGCGTCCCCACTAACTCAGGAGCCAGACAGAAGGAGAAATCACACACAAGACAGGCTCTAGAGCAGGGGTCACCAACACGGTGCCTGCGGGCACCCGGGTGCCCCCAAGGACCATTTGAGGTGCCCGCGGACCTGTTCTAAAAATAGCACAACTCACTACTAAGCTGCATTTAAAATGTCATTTTATTCAGTTGTTATTCTTTTTTGTATTTATATATATTTTAAAATGTCTATCTTAAAAATATGTTCTTAAAAATATGTTTATTATACATTTTTTTTCAATTTATTTATGTTTATGTTTATTAAATTTGTTCATTTTTTTTTTACCAAATACAATACAAAACAATCCCATAAATGATGACGTACAAAATATTTCAAAAAATGAAAGGTAGCAGAAAGACGAAAAAATCATTATATCTGCCCCCTTTTTTTTAACAATCAGTTCAAACAATAATAATCTTCAAGTAACAGAACAAAATGAATAACTCTTTCTAATTTTCTAACTAATACAATACACATTACGCTACTTCATATATATATTTTTTTTTTTACAATTTAGTTTTGATCATTTTCTTAAATGTAAACATTGACTTAGCATTTTTAACATCACTAAACCAATTCCCTGGATTGAGGTAGACCTCAATCAACGGCTTCAGACTAGTTCTCAATTTTGGTTTTACAAATATGTCTGTCCCCTTAAGATTATAACTTTGTCTTTTAACAAAATGCATTTGGATATTTAAAGGTAATGCGTTATTTCTGAGCCCGATACATAACTGATAAAATATTATAATCTACCAAATCATGGAACTTCAATAACTTCAGTTGATAAAATAATGTACTAGATGGATGACAGTAATGTTTTCTAGTGATAATTCGTATACCGGTAGCTCTTTTCTGTAATATAAAAATAGGCTTAATGATTGTTTTACACGCTTTCCCCCAAACATCAATACAATATATTAAATGTGGAACAATGATTGTGTTATACAACAAATACAGAGCTTTATCATTCAATAAGTCTCTGACTTTGTACAGTACTGCAATCGATTTAGCTATTTTTATTCTTACAGAATTTATGTGTTGTTTCCATGTCAGTTTGTCATCAATGATAACACCCAAAAACTTCACCTCACTCACTCTACAAATCTCAACACCCTCAATTTTGAGTGGAACATCAACAGTTTTCTTTTTATTACTGAATATCATGTAATTAGTTTTTTCTAGATTTAATGATAATTTATTGATTTTAAACCAAGTTTGTATTTTGACAAATTCTGTCTTTATCAATTCCAACATTTGTTCTATATCTTCACCTAAACAAAAAATGTGGTATCATCAGCAAAAAGTACACATTTAAGGAGTCCTGACACATTTACCAAGTCATTCACATATAAAATAAATAGCTTTGGTCCAAGTACAGAGCCTTGGGGAACTCCACATGTGATATTACAGAGGTCAGATCTTACATCATTTATCTGTACAAACTGTTTCCTATCTTTTAAATAGCTAGATACCCACTGTAATGCTGGTCCTCTAATACCATATTTATTCAAAATTTCAAGGAGAATTGTGTGATCAGTAGTATCGAATGCTTTTTTAAAAATCAACAAAAATACTGACACAATAGTGTTTTTGATCGACAGCAGTACTGTAGTTATTTGTTCCATTAATTCCATGAGAGCCATTGATGTAGAGTTTTTTGCTCTAAACCCATACTGACTGTTGCTTAGAATATTTTGTTTATCTATAAATTGATCTAGTCTGTTCACAAATAGTTTTTCAAGAATTTTTGAAAACTGTGGTAACAAGGATATAGGTCTATAATTGTTGAACACACATTTATCACCATTTTTAAAAAGAGGAACTACCTTAGCTACTTTCATATTATCTGGAAATATTCCTGTTGAAAATGATAAATTACATATATATGTAAACGGCTCAATAACATGACTCATTATGTCCTTTACAAACATCATATCCATGTCCACCCAGTCTTTTGATCTCTTGTCTGTAAGATTTTTTACTACATTCATTATTTCCTCTTTGTCAGTTCCATTTAGAAAAATACTGTTTGCACAACTTATAATTGAATGGCTCACATTATTATCTACTTTTGGTATTTTAGCTGCAAGGCTTGATCCAACATTCACAAAATATTGATTAAATCTATTTACAATTTCATTTTCATCATGAATTTCATCGTTGTCCTTTACAAAATATTGTGAAATACCAGTTTTTACTTTATGATTCTTCAGAACACTATTCATTACTCGCCATGTTGCTTTCATATCACCATAACTTTTATCTAATAATTTACTATAATATTCTTTCTTATATTTCCTTATAATCCCTACTAATTCATTTTTATACTTTTTATATTTTTCTTCAGCGTTCTGACTTAGCAATTTCAAGAAGCATGAATACAAATAATTCTTTTTTTACAAGCATTTCTCAACCCTTTTGTCATCCATGGTTGGTCAACCATATTTCTCTTTGTGTAATTTTTTTGCACACAATCCTTTTCATACAGAGTTTCTAAGATATTCATAAACTCATCATCTGTTCACATTATCAACATACACTTCATTCTTGTCTTGTTTATCTAGAATCTAGATCCTCTTTTAATTTATCCAAAGCTTTTTTTGATGTGTTTATTGTCTTTTTCTTAGTTGTGACTGCTTTTGTGATGCTTTGATCATTTTTATAGATTGTGAAAACTGGTAAATGATCACTTAAGTCGGTCGTTAAAATACCACCTATCACATCCCCATTTGTTATATTTGTGAAAATATTATCAATTATTGTGGCACTATGAGTTGTAATTCTTGTTGGCTTTGATATCAACGGATACAGATTTAAACTATACATTGAATTTATAAATGTACTGATGTTATTTGAATCTGTTTTATTTCCCAGATCAATATTAAAGTCTCCACACAAAAAACTTTTTTATTAAAACTCTTTTCCAATAGCTCCAAGATTTTATCAGTGAATATTTCTATATTTGATCCTGGTGATCTATATACACAACTTATTATTATGTTTTTATCATTCTTGTTTATTATTTCTATTGTTATAATTTCCATAATATTATCAACAATTATTGACATTTCACTATTTAATTTACATTTTATTTCATTATTAACAAATAGAGCGACTCCACCACCTCTTTTATTATTTCTGTTCATATGATATAATTCATACCCTTCAATGTGAATATTATTTGTGTTTTCATCATTGAGCCATGTTTCTGACAGTGCTATTAAAGTAAAAGTTCTGTTTAATTGTTTTAAGTAATCTGTTATCTTGGATATATTTGCATTTATACTTCTACTATTGAAGTGAATAATGGAGAGATTTCCATTTGTCATATCAATGTCATTAAATTGCTCTTCATTATAATATTTGCTATCTTTTATTACGGGAAAAAATTGCATCAATCACATCTTCAACATTACATGTATATATTTTAGGTTCTGAGTCTTCGTATGTTGTCATATTTTAATGTATTTGTTCATTTCACTGTATATTATGTCCATTTTGTGTGTGAGTTTTTTCAGTGATTTGTAATTTGTCATCTCCTGAGTTCATTTAAGTTTTTCTAGATCCTTCAGCTCTTTTATCATTTTAGCCTGGGACCCTTCATGTGTTTTGATAAAGATGTTTCCATTTCTTGTCCATGTCGATTCTATTTTTTTCTGTTTTTTAACAACCTTTCCTCACGTGCAAAATTTCCATTTTTTTGTTTTTGTTAGATGTTCATTTATGTAAACATTTGTTCCCTTCAGTTTTTTTGCTTGCTTTATTACCTTGTTTCTTGACTTCCTGCTAATGAACCTGACGACTGTTGACGGTTTGAATTTGTCAGATTTACTGGGCAGGGTGTGACAGATTGAAATGTCCTCATGTTTTACGTCAATGTCTTTGTTCTGTAAAAAAGTAACTACTTGCTCCTCCAAAGTCTGTAGTTCTTCCGGCGGTGCATTCTCTGTTGTGTTAGGACCAGTAACTTTTTCTGCATATGTCCGGCACTTAACTTCAAGTCCTGTGATCACCAAGTTGTCTCGTTTAGTGTATTGTTCTAAGTCATCTATTTTTTGTTCCAGTTCAGCTATTTTATTGTCTTTGCTAATTATCAGTTCTCTCAGTTGTTTTACTTCTTCAAACAGACCGGCTTGGTGATCAATTTTCGTTGATAGTTTTGCTAGTTCTTCACCCATAAAGTTTAATGATTTTTTTAATTTCTTCCATTTCTGTTGAGTCGTTTCCCTCCAACTCTTGTTTCTTTTGTCCTTTATTTTTCGTCATTACTTACAGTGTTCGTAGTCTAGTGGTAGCAGGTCTCTGGTTGATGGTTAGTTTGCTGAACCATATGGCCCTTCTACGAGGCTCACAAGCCTAACGATGGTGGCTGTGGCCCAGTGCCCAGATCAGACGTTATCAGACCAGAACTCACGGTCTCAGAAGCCCGCAGCAATCAGATCTGAGATCCGAAGAGGTTGGCTCACTAGCCTGGCTTAGATGGCGGTCCTCCGGTTTGCACACGGTGCCTGGCCTCCTCCGGTCGCAGCATCTCCGATGTTAGCCCAGCTTGTAGCTCCAGACGGCGGTCCTCCGGTTTGCACACGGTGCCTGGCCTCCTCCGGTCGCAGCAGCTCCAATGTTAGCCCAGCTAGCACAGCACATAGCTCCAGACGTTGCTCCGATGCTAGCCCAGCTCGTAGCTCCAGACGGCGGTACCCCGGTCCTGGCACGGCGCCTAGCCTCCTTCGGTCGCAACAGCTCTGAGGTCGGCGCATTAGCTTTTTTCGTGGTACCATTCAACAGCTTTTCAGTCCGTTCGCGGCGTTCGGCCCTCTCTGGTCGCACCAGCTCCGAGGTTGGCTAGCCAGTTTAGCCTGTGGCTCGAGACGCTAGCTCTCAGGTCCATGCTCTGCACTCGGCCCCCTCCAATCAAAGCTCCAAAATCGGCCAGCCAGCTTGGCTCGTGGTTTCAGGTGGCGACTTTACGCTTTGTTTTTTCCGAAGAGTTTATCAAACTGGTGCCCTTTGTATGACTCCGTACCCACGAAGTAGCTCTCAGTTTCGAAAAGGTTGGTGACCCCTGCTCTAGAGCAATGTGGATATCCTAACTGAGCCTTCCTCAAAGCAGAGAAGAAACCCAAACAGGACTCCAGCCAGCCATCAGGTGAAAAGAAGGAACCCAGACCCAGACCAGTGGTCGTTCCATATGTTGGGGAGTTTCAGAGAAATTGAGACATTTATTTTCTAAACACAACGTCCCAGTGGCTTTTAAACCCCAAAATACATTACGGCAAAGACTGGTTCATCCCAAAGATCCAGTCCCCCGGCACAAACAGAGTAATATTGTGTATGCTGTTCAGTGTCAGGAGGGCTGTGATCAGTCTTATATCGGGGAAACTAAACAGCCACTGGCCAAAAGGATGGCCCAGCACAGAAGATCAACATCATCAGGTCAGGACTCTGTGGTCTACACTCATCTCCAGGCCAGCGGTCACTCTTTCAGGGATGAAGATGTTCACATCCTTGATAGAGAGGAACGATGGTTTGAGAGAGGAGTAAAGGAGGCCATCTTTGTGAAAAGAAACCGTCCATCATTAAACAGAGGTGGAGGCCTCCGGGTTCAACTGTCCCCCTCTTACAATGCTGTGATTGCTAGTATCACTCAGCCCTCTGTGAATAGCAAACAACCATCAGGTGCTAAAGATCTATCGTTAGCCTGATGGTCCTCCTTGATCATGTGAGCAGCTGGTTTGGGCTGTCAGCAGCCAACTGGTTGATCCACTGTGAGAGGGTGCTATTTATGAGACTGAGTTTATTGCTTTGGATAAGAGCAGAAACGTTTCAACAAGAAGGATCCGTCCAGAGAACCCGACTTAACCTTGTTAGCTTAAGTTGATTAACCTTCTCTAGAACTCCAAGATGGCTTTGAGCCACCTTTGCTAGCCATTATCTGTGCCTATGTACTTCTACCACTGGAAAATGGCCATTCATCAGTCAAAAGAGATGTTTATCAGATGCCTAGTGAGAAGTCTTAAAAAGCTTAATTATGTGCCATCCCTCTGTCATCAGAATGCTACACGTGGGGCAGAGTGACACAGCGGTTGCCATTCATTCAGCCTAATGTTCTAATGCAGGGAGCCTGGTGGATACATAAAAACCCATTAGTGCTCTCAGGAAAAAATAGGAAGCAGAAAAAATACATTTGCCTGCTACTCAAATGGGCCTACAAAGAGGGCATTCCAATTTGCTTTTCCTATAACAGTTACATCGAGAACATTAATTAAATGTTTAGGTTGTGTATCTCTTTTTTTTGCCTGCAGTCTATCAATAAAATACATGATAAGAGTTGCTCCTGTTCCTAATTCAGTTTTAGATAGGCCTATACTCTTTATTTAAAATGTATTTTATCAAGTGCAATTTACAAAAATAAATAAATAAATAAAACTCTAATAATTCCAAAATGACCTGAGCATTTATGCAACTCTTAGCCTTCATGGTTAGCTGGAAGGCAAACATGAGAGGTTGGAGCGGCTGCATGTGAGACATATAAAAATAGCCCGACTTGTCACACTGCAGGGAGGATCTCGTACTGAACAGCCAAACAACTCTGTGAACAGCTGAGGCTAAACGTGGACGGCAGCCAGAGGGAGTTCAACAACAAAAACCGAAGTGCGACAGGTCTTTTTGACTCATCGTAGGCATCTTAATACATTTTTATATTTTTTTTTTTTCTCCTGAAAAACACAGCTGGCATGTCCCAAGGCAGCTTTGTCTTCACGTCTACGGCCTTGCGCTCACTTGAACTTGACAAAGAAATGTTAGAGAGGCACAAGTACAAAAGGCAGCTGGCCTCCCATCACCTCAGCAGCTACATGCTGAGGAAAGAGGCCACAGACAGAGCACCACTCAGGTCCAGCTACACTAAACCACCAGCCACCTGCCAAGATGTGGTCATCCAAAATGCGTTGTATACAGGAGACCTGGAGGCTTTGAAGACATTTTTTCCAAGAGGATCCACGGCAAACCTCATCATAGAGCCACAGGGAGGAGAGATGCGTTGGGTTGCTCGAGGGGAAGGTAAGAAACGGCGTCAATTTTTAACGAGGATCTATTTATAATTATTTTTGATTGAACAAATCCTGTCTATATGTTGTACCTCTGGAAATGTGCACGCCTAAAACTCAAAGCAAGCTAAACTTTAAGCAGCGACTCACCCTGCTGGAGCTTTTAAATGTGCTGTAATGCCATATTTATAGAAACAGGTCATGAGGCAATATTAATTTAAAAAAACATTCATGTTTACATATTTAGAGTTGTTTTGTGTCGCTTCATTTATTTGCAACATATTAATTCAGATATGACTCATTCAAAATCAACTGTTCCTATGCCAGTTTTCACCTAAAACACTTATCTAATGTAAAAAAAAAAAAGGTGATGACTATGATTTAATGCAAAAGTGGACGATGCTGACGTCCATATACTTTTTTTTTATAATGAAAAAATATCTAATTTTAGAATAACTTCAGTTGATCAGCTGAAAAAAGGTCAGTTTTGACATGATGCAATCATTGGCTCCCATGAGTTACTACTGGCACAGTTAGCGGGTCAACACATCACATGACACCTCCCTGAAATAGCTCCGTCTGCACAAACAACCCTTGCACCAGAAACCACGCACCCAAAACTAACAAACCAGCAGGGAAATGGCTTACGTGGGCCCTAAGATCAAATGGAAAAAGCCAAAGAAATACCGTGAAGACGTGATCGCCACAGCCAAGGCCTCAGGCTGCGTCCTGCAGTTCTGGAACGCTCTGCTCGTGGGGGACGAGCCGACGCTTCTCGGCATCGTGGACGACGACGAGCACAGCTACCTCGCCGATGCCATTTATGACACCAGCAACTTAGAGGAGTGGAAGAACTTCAGGTTAAACTACAGAAGCCTCAGTGGGTTTTAAAAGCCTTTTGTTCTGTTGGAGAATGGAGCATGCATTGGAAATACAGGTAGTCCTCGACTTACGATGGAGTTCCGTTCCTGCGCGGCGGCGTAAAGCAAATTTCGACGTAAGTCGGAACGCATTGTACGCGGCGTCGTAAACCCGGATTTTCGACGTAAAACGGAACATTGTCGTGCCGCTAAGGTACAGTGTTCCTCCGCCCCCTGTAGTTTTCTACTGTCCTGCCACTGAGTTACGTAAAGTACACTACCGTACGTTTATAACGTAACGTAAACCCGCGTAACTCGAAACAATGCTTTTCAATGGGAGAGCATTGTAAGCACGAAACGTCAAAAGCCGAGACCGTCGTAACCCGAGGACTACCTGTACATCAAGATGCTATGATGCCACTGATCTGCTTCTTCGTAAACGTTGCTCTTACACTAAAACCTGCGTTCTCTTTGCTCCTGCTGCAGGACTTTGGTCTCTGACGTATGAGCAGGAGCTGACAACGCCGCTTCACATCACTGCTGGTCGAGGATTCGCAGACTGCCTGCACCTCTTACTTCAACGTGGGGCAAACGTAGACCTGGCGCCTGGAGGCGCCACGGCCCTGCACGAGTCCTGCGAGAACTGCCAGCCGGAGTGCACCAAGCTGCTGCTGATGTACGGCGCCAATGCAAACGCCGTCACGGAAGATGGGCTCATGCCTTTGCACGCTTGCACGTGTCCTGAATCTCTGGAGTGAGTATGATCAAACCAAACTTGAAGTAGCTAACAGACGTTAATCGCCATGACCAAAAAGCAGGAGCGTCAAAAATGTATTAACCAAATAGAGCTTTCATGGGTCATTTAAAGCTAATACAGGTAGTCCTCGGGTTACGACGGTCTCAGGTTACGACAGTCTCGAGTTACGACGTTTCGTGGTTACGATGTTTCGTGGTTACGACACATCTCCCATTAAAAAAAAGTACTACGCAGTTTTATGTCGTAAACGGAATGCGGAATAAATGGAATGCGGATTACGGCAGATGGATCGGTTTTACGTCGTAAACGTAGCGGCGGAGGAATACACAGCACTGTAGTACTGTGAACGCGGTTTTACGTTGTAAACGTAGCAGCGGAGGAATACACAGCTCTGTAGTACTGTGAACGGGGTTTTACGTCATAAACGGAATGCGGAATACGGCAGATGGACCGGTTTTACGTCGTAAATGTAAAGCAGCAGCGGAAAATATTGTACTTTATGTGGTGGAAAATATTGTACTGTACGCGGTGCAGTGGCGAAGGAATACTGTACTGTACTGTGAACGCGGTTTTACGTCGTAAACGGAAAACAGAATACAGGTAGAGCGGATGGACAGAGAAGAACGGCGTAAACAGCATCCTGGTAGAACATTAACTCTTTTTTCCCCTTCATTATGGCTCCCAAACGTATGTGTTTTTTGATAATTATGTAGGGTCCTGTGTTAGGATAGGCTAAGTACAGCACTGTACATGTATATGGTGCAGTATGTACGTATATTCCGACTTACGTCGAAAATCGGTTTACGACGCCGCATAGGAACGGATCTACGTCGTAAGTCGAGGACTACCTGTAGACAGATCTTAATCTCTATGCTAAGCTTAACCTTGAGTTGTTACGACTTACACATTGTATCAAACCAAAAAAAAACAAAGTAGCCTTTAAACGCAATTACTGTTGAGCAAACAAGTGCCGAAGAGTAACTACTGCAGGAATTCTGCTGCAAAGATTTTACTAAAACCCACCAGCAAATTTGATGAAGCAAAGTGATGTTTAAACACATAAAATTTGAAATAATTTTAATTAAACCCATTTAGAACATAATGGGATGCGCTGATGAAGGGCCACTTTGGCTCATCTACTATAAAAAAGCCTATTTCAGTACGTTGGATTGAAAGAAAGTTGGGGATCCACTGATCTATCTAATTTATCCTGGTTTCTGTAATTGGCTGCCAGATGTGCCAAGTATCTCCTTGAGTACGGCGCTGCAATCAGCGGGCGCAGCCTGGATGAGGACGACACTCCCTTGCACGTCGCAGCCAGGAACGGCCTCCCGGGCCACGTCGAGCTCTACCTGCGCCACGGCGCCGACGTGAACAAACAGAACGCCGAGGGCCTCGCTCCCTTGAACACGGCGTGCTCGCAGCCTCAGGAGGCCCAGGAACTCGAGCGCTACTTCCAAGTGTGCCAGACGCTGCTGCTGGCAGGGGCTGATGTCCAGACCGTGGACCAGGACAGACACTCGCCGTTGCACATGGCCTGTAAGAACGCAAACCCGGATGTGGCGGATCTGCTGCTGGCCAACGGCGCCTGCGTCAACAACATGGACTACGACGGCGAAGCTCCCATGCACAAGATCCTGAAGGTGGTGTGCTACAAGGCCGCACATCGTCCTGAGAGGATTGTCCGTGCGTTGCTCAACCATGGCTCGATCCGAGTGTGGCCTGGCGCCCTCCCTGTGGTATGAAACTAACGTCGAAGTAAAACCAATAACACACGCAAACGCATTCAAACAATGAGTTATAGTAATTTATTGCATTTACAGTGTGAACAAATTACTCATCAAGGTGGCTCATTTAGCATAATTAGCACGTGCTGCACATGGAACAGATTAGGAGTCTTGAAACTCAGTGTTCATTGGAGGCTTCTCAAATTCACATTCGAATCACTCCCATTGCATGACACAACACGATGTGTGGCACTCTCTGCAGGAAACAGACTACAACTATCAGCGAACCCACGTGCACTAGACAAAAATGCCTGCTTCCCTAATTAGGCAAGTGTTAATAGGAGATTAATTAGCACTAATTGCATAATTTCCAGTTAAACCCCCAGAGGGAAGACCAATCTGTTCATTTCACAAGTGTTTAATTACTTTGTTTCTTCAGTTCTTTGCAGTCACAAGCTCAAACTTAAATTATTGCATGAATCTTGCCTGATCTGCTGAGCGTTGTGATGGGTTCCAGGTTCTGAAGCACTGCTGCGAGTCTCCATCCACCATCGAGGTCCTCCTGAACGCCTACAGTCACCTCAAGGTCACGGACACATGGGCTGAGTCTGTGCCTGCGGAGGCCTTGGAGGCGAGTTGTTTCCACTAAATGATGATGAACTTTTCACCAGAATGTTTTTTCTAACCTTGCTCCTATCTCATTGTAATTATAGTTGCACACTTTAAAACATGGCCGATGTGATTACAAGTCTAAAAATGTGCTCTTTAAAACAATAATTCATGCGTGACCCATTTAGATTAGACTGATTAAGAACAGAGAAGCCAATGTCTGGTTGGGAGTGAAGGATCTGACGGTTAGGTTTTATATTTTAAAAGAGCTGAAGGTAAATTGTTATATTGTTTTAGAATAGCTGTGAAACTACTGAGAGTTTTAATCACTTTATGTTTTGTTTCAATCCCATCAGGAGAACAGAGTCTTCTTTGAGTCCGTCTTCTCTCTGGCCAGGACTCCTCGTTCCCTGCAGCACTTGGCACGCTGCAGACTCAGGACCGTCCTGGAGGGTCGAGTGCACAAAGTGGTCCCAAAGCTGAATTTGCCCTCCTTCATTAAGAACTACCTTCTCCTGGAGTGCATGGGATATATCCACTGAAAACCACTGTTTTTTAACACCAGTGACCTTTTTTTATTTATTTATTTATTGGATTTAATATATTAATGCTTCAGACTGGAACAAGTTTAGTTGACAAACAGGTTTATTTTGAAAGTTTATTCTGCCACACGTGCGTTTTTTCAGAAGGAAACGAGGCCTGCTGCTGGTTTTCTGGGTCTTTTAATCCGGGTCGTTTCAGCGTTTACATTATGATTCTTCACCACCAGAGGGCGCTATAGTCCAGAACTGACTGAGGAAATAGTGGATAAGCTTTTTTACGTTTTATAATTTTGTTTTTATTATTATTATTATTTTACTTTTGCAATTAAATAATAAGTTGCCTGTATATGTTTTGCACAATAATTATCATATAGGCGGACGTGAAAGCACTCAATTTTCTAAAATATTGATTTTTAAAAACAGTTATTCTCAAAAAAGTTGTAATTAGATTTAGTTAAATAATTGTTTGATTAAAATTTTTAATAAATAATTTAGACAATTTAAATGGCTCATGTTTTCATTATTTAATATTTGTATATTGTTTTGACCATTTTTACTTACGTAGAAGGCAGAGAGGGGCGTTATAAAAACACCAGGAAAACCATTTTTAATTCTGAACAAGTATTGTTGTTAAATAAATTATTTATATTGCTATAAACTATCCTGTAAACAAAAGTTTAGATTATTTTTTCCACATCTTTTTTGAAATGGTGAAACAGATGTTTCCCAAAAATGAGTTTACATTTGTCTATCTTTTTTTTTTTTCATTTTGATCAACAACTGAGCAAACAATAAAATCTCCAAATGAATAATAAATAAAAAAAATTGCATAGGAACTTGCCTTTTTTTTCCCATCAAAGGAAATATTTTATAATATTTGCTTCTTATTTATAACAAAGTGCATTTGGTTATTTAAAAAAAAAGAGTCCAAAGAGCGGGGGTGGTGGGGGGGTCATGGTTTGGATAGATCAAAAAGAGGTGCTGCTGAATGAAGTCAGATGCAATTATAAGAATGATCCCGGCCTGGCCCTCCACAGCTAATCAGAGTCGGTGGTGATCTGTTTATGTCCTCGTGCAATCAGACGAGCGGCTGGAGAGCGCGCACCGCGCACCCAGGACTCAATAGGGCCAATCATCATCATCATCACTTTCCTCTGTCATTTGAAGGCTGAGATGATCTGCGATTAACAGACAGTGCTCAAAGAAAAGAAAAGAGTGATTTCTTTTCTCCCTCTTTATTCTTCACGTGGATTTTTTTATTTTATTTTAACAAATTACTCTGCAAGGCTTAAAATAAATAAATTGAGAAATGGTTCGTTAAAGATTAAAACAGACATTTAAAGCCCATATTTGACTTTGTCCACACATCGCAGTTGACCTCTCGCATCTTTTATTCGGCTCTAATTTGGCCCCGGCGGCCATGATGTCTCTCCAGGGAACAATTGTTGCGGCATGGAGCCCGCGCGCCTTTTTTTTTTTGTTTTTCAGACAGCGAGCGGTGAAACATCTGCCTCTCCTCCCCTCCTGATTCTCTGATGCCCGGGTCGCCTCCCCCCACCCCCATCCCCCCACAACAAAAAAGAGGCCCGGCGTTGTTTTTACGCTGTCCCCTTGAATCCAGAGTAATTACTTATCATCAATCAAAATTAATAATAGCTGATTGGGTTGGTGTGGTCAACGATTATAGAAGGGGAAGGGCTGGAGCAGTCTCTCT
>JBBPBX010022281.1:28050-41568 GCA_038048925.1 Garcialebias charrua
TCAAAAGGCCTAACTAGTTACTATTCTTTTGTCCATGAGGGGGCGTTCTAATGTTTTGAGACCTTGAAAAGAAAACACAGAAACACCAGACAGCTAGGGGACAGACTGTGACATAACCCCCCTCTCAAGGGACGGCTCATGACGTCCCCTAGGAACACAACACAAAAAACACAGAACGGGTGGGAGGATGGGGGAAACACAAAAACAGGTAGGGCTAGACCTGAGAGTAAGACAAACCAAAACAAGAATCTTCTATCAATGGCCCTGGGTATCATTCACAGCAACAGATGGACAGCCAAGAGACTGTCCCAAATGGGGCCAGAGTTCAGGCAAACGGCCCTGGGACTGTCCAGAGCGGGGCCAGAGTTCAGGCAGACGGCCCTGAGTCAGGCGAAGAGTCGGCAGCTGAAGAGTCGGCAGCCGATGAGTCATCTGGCGAAAAGTCAGGCAAGGAGTCTTCAGGTGAAGAGTCTGCAGGCGAAGAGTGTTCAGCCGAGGAGTCTTCTGCACCGCTGGCAGCTGCTGGGCCAGAGATGGCGGTAGCCTTGAGGTTAGCCGAGGAGTTGTCAGCCGAGGAGTCGTCAGCCGAGGAGTCGTCAGCCGAGGAGTCTGCAGGCGGCGAGACCAGAAGAGCCGGAGTGGGCGGCGAGACCAGGAGAACCGGAGCGGGCGGAGAGACCAGGAGAACCGGAGCAGGAGGCGAGACCAGAGGCTCTGCAGCTGGAGGGACCCTAGGAACTGAGTTGGGGGCTTCAAGAGCAGAGCTAGCTGATTCGGGCAGAGAGAGGGCTTGGGTCCCACGTTGACCTCTCTTTCTGCAGCGGTGAGGAGCAGGGCAGGCAGGTGGGTCACTGTCAATACCCACTGAGCAAGATGGAGCTGTGTCAGCAGGCAGGACCATGTCTTCTGACTCGAAGAGGTTGCTAGGACGACTGGGAGGTGGATCCGAGAGATCACGGATGCGGACACGTAGAGCTTGTCTTTCTGCCCAAGCTCTGTTGAAGAGTTCAAACATGCCCGGTGTCTCAGCCAGAACAGGGAAACGCAGGAACATCTCCACCAAATCCTGAGTAATTCCCCATCTCACCCAAGAAGGAGAGGGTGTAGTCATTGAGTCGATATAGTCCTTTGGACCTGGCAGAGCTTGGGATACTCCTCTGGAGGGATTCCCACGAGGAACGAGCTTCCTGCTGGGTCTGGGTCTGGTCCGGTCATTCTATCACAGTTCTCAGGTTTTAGACCCATATGCAGGCAGGCGAGCGAGGCAGGAGTTTTAAAATAAAAATGATTTATTTTAAACAAGCTGAAGTGGCAGCAAAAACTTACAAAAACGGGAACAGGCAGGCATAAACAGGACGGGTTCAGATGCTGACAGATCACAGGAACAAGAACAGAGGAGGACTGAGATGTCTGTATTAACAGAACAATGACCGGACGGTTTGAAGGTGGATGGAAGGAGTTTTTATACAACAGAGGTAGAGTGGATAATGAGTGCAGCTGGACAGGTAACTCATAAGGGACAGATGTGAATGATTAAAGGCTGGAGAGGCAGACTGAGGAGTGAGTGAGAAAATGATAGAGACAGAGCACAACAATGACCAAGTACAAGAAACAGAAATCACACAAAGAGCAGAACAAAAGTATAAAGAGCAGAATGAAATAAACACAACAAAGTAGAAAGGGGGTAAACACAAAAACACCAGACAGCTAGGGGACAGACTGTGACAATAAATTATTTTAATCAAGATCTAAAAGTACATTTACATAATTTGAGATTTATGGAAACATTTATATTATTATCCAAATCAAAAACAGGCAACACTATTTCCAGGTTATACAACGCCATCCTGCGGTGTAAGAAGGACAGCACTGTTTATGTTAAAGTGAAGTGGGAAAAAGAAGGTAGCCTGATGATTCCAGAGAAATATTGGGACCACATCTGTAAGATACCATGGACAACAACAAGATCAAAGGTTTGGCGTGAATTTTGCTGGAAAAGCATTATAAGATTTTTCATAACCCCAGAGCAGAAACGATATCAGGGAAGGGGCGATGCCTGCTGGAGATGTGGCAGGGATGGTGCCAATCATTTCCATATTTTCTGGGACTGCCAAACCATTCAGCAATATTGGTCTCTAACCCATGAACATTTACAGAACATTTTGACATTTGATTTTCCTTTAACCTTTAAATGCATATTTTTATGTAACATACCGTCCGACAAACTGAACTATAACAATCAAAAACTTGTGTTATTTTTATTGGCGGGGAGCAAAAAGGCCCTCAAAAGAAAATGGCTTAAACGGGAACCTCCAACAACTGAAGACTGGATTAATGTAGTGAAAGAGATTTATGTATTGGAGAAATTGTCTTTTTCCATTACTGTAATGTGCAGAGGGACACCTTCTACAAGATATGGTCAAAGTGGACAGAATATGTCCAACCTGTTATGTCTTATTTTTTTTGGAAACCTTGCTGTCATTCAGATTAATGCTTGGATTTTATATGTGATGTCAATGATTGGTTGGTATTCAGGATACCCTGCCATTCCCATGTAAGTTCTGGTTGGTTTTTGTTGGCTTTGCTTTTTCTTTTTTGTTCGGTTTGTTTTGTGTGTGTATTATATTTTTTTTTTCCTGCCAAAGAAAAACTGAGAAAACTGAGAAAAAAATGTAAAATGAGAATGAAATCAATATAATTATGTCATTGTAATGTAACGGGCTTTCTCAATAAAAAAATAAAAATAAAGTTCCAGCTGAAGAAAGTTCCCCCATTGCATGATGCTGCCACCACTGTATTCCACTGTGGGAGGGCTGTGGTTTTGTTAATCTAGTGTTGTTGTTGCACTAAATATACAGTATCTTTTGGTGTTGTGGCCAAAAAGTTCAACATCAGACCAGAACACATTATCACACAGGCTTTTGGTAGACTTGATTTCTTTGTGATATTTCTTTTTTTAAGAAAATACATCATTAGAGCAAAGTCCACACATATGAAGAACACAGATGTAGTACACAAGAATTACTTGTCAGAAACTGAAAAGTTCTGCAGCTCCTTTGGTGTTGATGTAGACCTCTCTCAGCTCTCTGCATCCTCCCTCACCAAGTCTTGTGAGCAAATGATCACTCCCCAGATATCTATCCGCAAATATCCAAATCATAAACCCTGAATCATCAGTTTAACTAAATCAACCAGAGAATCATCTGTTTCTTGCTAGGGAGCTTGGCGCAGTACAGGTACTTAAATAAACCCATTTTAAAGAGCTTAAACTGCCAAAGATGAGTCCTTGGTAAGCCGTAGAAATGCATGTCCTGCATTCGATGGTGTGAAGAATTTGTTGATGATGCAGCCCAAGAAATGATCCGTTTTCTTCACTGATGTGGATGTTTTAATTAATGTTCAGGATTTTAAGAAAATGTTTTTTTTAATGTTTATTTTAATTCTAAAGATAATGTGACCATCAAGAAATTATTTAATCTTTTCCAAGGTTTCAGGGAAAGGAAAGTCCTGGATTTCATATTATGGGAGTTTGTGAGCTTAAAACATGTTCCTGTACAATTAGACACTTTTAGTTTCATTTTTTGGAGGTCCTTGGAACACTTAGTCCCACTCCTATGAAAGAACTCAATAAATGTACCCATAGGAGAAACAAAACTCTTTCTACTTCCGCCTCTCGACAGAGCAAGTCGCATATCTTTTTGCTCCTATCCTCCCTAAGTTTTCCTCTTCCTGCTTGCTTTTTGTCTCGTCCGTGACTCTTCAGCGCTCACTCGAACCAATTTGCGATGGATTTAATAAATTGGGCTGTTTCATCTATAGATAAGATTTTTTCCACGAAGCGAACCGGGCCAGGAGAAGCGGTTTGCCCCTCTGACACGCACGCTGTCGGATACATGATGGATTCGTGGGGACAGTGGCAACCCATGTGTTTGACCGTCTTGTCTGTCGAAGACGTGGAAGATTTGTGGATTATTGGAATATTGGTGGCAGCTGCTCTGTTTTTTGGCGTGAGCGGAGCTGTCTGTTACTGGAAGATCAGGAAGACTTCGGCAGCTATCGGCGCACTGGCCAAACTTCCTGATCAGCAAGAGACTCTGATCCGGGCCGTGAGCTCCTCAACCCAGCTGTTGTACGAGCTGAACCGCACTATGGGAGCGGCGGTAGACCACCGTGGATCTGCGGTGCGTTTTGGGACTCGTTTACAGCCGCCCGGCATTAATCAGGGCACGGATGGGGGTTCGTAGCTTCGGAAACTCATTTGATTCGGCGATTTTGGACCTGAACAGCACCTGGACTCTGGAAGGCTGCAATCAAAAGAACACTGTGGCCTGGATTGAAGATAAACAATAACTATCTAGTCTAGTTTCTGCACGACCTTGGAAAACAAGAAGGCTGTGTCTGGGAACTCCTCTCCTGGAGTGTAGCTGAGAGACACTGCTGACCCCCCCCCAGAGATCTCTGTGTGTGGCTCGGAGGCGCCGAGCTGAGACAACTGCTGAACTGTGCTATCTGAATGTTGCTCACAGACTCTTGATCTCCTTGCATGTCGTCAAATCTGCAACAATGTCTTGTCTGAATGTGCTTTTGCTGATAGAGTTTTTGGGACTTTATCATAGAGTGTCTTAAGACAATCTTTGATAGACTCTTTTTTGAATATCACAAATGATACCTATCGTGTTTCTCCTTTTTCCATATCTGTTGACCTTCATCTGGAGACGGATGAGCGCGGCCGCGCAGAAGAACATGTGGTACACATGTCATGTGTTTGGAAATGCTGCAGCTTAGCACACTTCTCCCTCTTCTGAATGACTGTGCTTACATAATCACGTTGTATTAATTAATTGGTGCAATGTTAATCAATAAATCTCTTATCTCTCTTATCTCTTAACAGCTTCAGGTTTGTAACTCTCAGCTCTATTCTTAATGAATCATTCAAAAATCTACTGAACCATTGAATGCTGCTCAGGACAAGCTTGTTCTTCTCCATTGTGTTTACAGGGTAAGAAGAGGGATGTTTGATTCACAAACAGTCATTTCAAACCAGTTTTTTTAACATTTGGACAAACCAATCTTTAGTCTCTGTACTCTTCTATTTTTCCAGCTAACTGCATCCAGTTTCATGCTTCACATTCACTGGTTCCTCATGAGAGTGTGTCATTCCTCCTCTTCTATTTGTTTTTGAAACAAATCAAGGTAGGACTTGTTGTGATGTGCACCACGTTACTACTTTTGCTGATGACTCGCTCATTGCATCTCTTTCCAGCAGTCATAACTCAGAGCAGAGGCCTGGTGTGATTCACCATGTTTAAACATCAATGTGGAAAAATCTAAAGAATGATGCACTGGTTTTAGTAGAACTACTGCTCTCATCCTCTCTCTCTTTAAAAACAACCAGGATGTTAAGAAAGAGCAGCATTATTAACACAGCGAATGACTGACAGCAAATTACATTTTAAACTCCTCACTTACACATGTAAAATAGTTATTCAAAGTGTACTTTTTAAAAACTTTGGATTTTTTTTTGTCTTGAGCCTGGTTTATTCTGTGTTTTGATAATAATATAATAATAATAATGTCTATTCCTGTCATCTGCGTATGTTCCCATACACAGACGAAATTCGTCTCTGCATTTAACCCAACCACCTACCAGGTGGTGCAGTGAGCAGCCCGAAAGCGCCCGGGGAGCTGGAGAAATAGGTGTGCACTCATAGACACCCCAAGCTGGGTAGTGGCCGGGGCGCGAACCCGCGACCTTCGGATCCGTAGTCAAAAGCCCTGCCACTAGACCATTTTGAGTTTGTAGGCCTGAGATAATTGCATTTTTTATTGTGCTTTTCCTTGTCGTTTTAATTTCATTCTTTGTGTTTTCCATGCATTCTGTTAATATCCTCCCTTTAACTTCTCATGGTTCCCCCACAGGCAGTCCTCTTTCAGCACATCGTTACTCACCTGTCCCTCGTTTGTATATCAGCCCAGCTTCCTTCACTTGTTCCTTGTTCCTCCCTGTACATTGACTCCCAGCTCACCATCACTCACTGTCAGATTCTACCGTTTGCTCCTTGTGTTACCAATTTGGATTTTCCTGTTCCCTGGTTGGTGCTTGTGCACCAGTTTTTGGTGATTTATGATTTTTTTTTTTCCATTATAAATGTTTTAGTAAGTTCAATTGCCTCAGCATCCACACATTGGGTCCTCACATTTTATCACACCAAACCACTTTAATTACAAAACACTGAAGCAGCAGCTCTACATTAATATGATAGTTTAATGGGGATACAACTTTCATTAAAACACCAAAGTTCATGCTCAATAATCCAGGTACAAATCCAACAATGTTCAATCAGGCCATCTGGATGGTTTCTTTTGTTGCTGAGACGTTTCGTCCTTCATCCGAAGGACTTCTTCAGTCCGAGGAGCCACATTCAAACTGGAGTCCCACAAATACCACACTCCCATAGTAAAAAAAAAAAAAATGTTTGCTGGTGATAAGATAGTT
This sequence comes from Garcialebias charrua, assembly GCA_038048925.1. NCBI lineage: Eukaryota > Metazoa > Chordata > Actinopteri > Cyprinodontiformes > Rivulidae > Garcialebias > Garcialebias charrua. The sequence continues at coordinate 34,547 of JBBPBX010022281.1, forward strand.
TCTGGTTTCTCTTCATCAAAATGTTTTATATTGTTTTATTATTTATTTGCAATTTTTGTATTTAGTCTGTTGGTCAGTCAATTGGTAAGTCATTTTCAGTGAAACAAAAAAAAGTGTTGTCAAATTGCTGGTACTTTCTCCCTGGAGCTCTGCCTTATGGGCCAAGATGGTGTAGAGGCAGGGCAGCCGACTTGGGACCCGAAAGACCCAGGTTCGAACCCCGGTCACTGCATACCTTATGGTGTATATGAGCAGCACACCTCATCCCCAGCTCCCCGGGTGCTTTCTATAGCTGCCCACTGCACCACCTGGTGGTGGTTGGGTTAAATGCAGAGACAAATTTCGTCTTGTATGGACACATACACAGATGACAAAAATGTGACATTATTATTGTTATTATTATAAGGCCAAGTAAAAAGAAGAAGAAGAAGAAGCTAACATCATCTTGGCTGATTTGACACATGCTTCCATCACTCCTCTGCAATTAGAACAAATTGGTTCAAGTAGTTTTATTTTTATTCCATTTGTTATCAACTCTTTAAATGCTTTAAATGCTGTTCATGCATTTCATGTGTATTATTGACTTATGTTCATTTTCTGTCAGCTGTAAACCCAGTTAACTCTTGGGAATATGAATTAATCTTGAACCTTTCTGTCTCGTCTTTTCATCAGTTTTGAAATGAAGTCCAGAAATATTTTCTTCACTTCTTGATGGCTGTCTTCACTGTATTCCATTGGAAATCCATTGATGGAGGGATTGTTTTCTAACCTTTTTCTGACCGATTCTTTTTAACAATTAGATCCTTTTGTTGTTTTGTGAGCTCTCAAGCTGTGAGCTTTGTGGCTTCTGGATGATGTACATGTCAGTAAAATCCTGCTGAGATTTATTTACCTTGATCAGTCACTTTAATTAATGTTCATTCAACCTTTATTTATACAGATTAACCACACTGAGCCTCAGAGACTCATATACAAATGTTAGATGTGCAATCAAGAAAGCTCAAGATCAATTAAATCAGAAGGCCTTTCAGCACTTTTTTTTTACTTTAAGGGTGTTTTTATATATTCGTTAAAAACGTTTTTTTTGTTGAATTGTGCAGAGTAAATTGTACATTACAGTAAAGGTGAACACATTTTGAAATGATTGTGGTTTAATTTAGTTTTTGCATTTCTAAAACCTGGTAATTTAGAAAGGGAGTGTATTTTTATATCTGAAGTATACCTCAGAAGACCTCACAAACTCTGGATGATTGTTACACCATAGCAGAGTCATCATCCAGGTCAGAGAAATAGGAGAGTGCATGTTATGACATGTTTATGTCCCCAAGTTGACCTCAGGTCCAACCCAGGGATTGAACCCAGGACCTTCTTGCTGTGAAGCAACAATGCTAACCACTAAGCTGTCGTGCTGCTGAAGATGATCCTCCCACTTCAGTCCTAACCTACTCACACTAACCTTTGAACCTCAAAAGGGCTTTTAAACATCACACATCCATATTTGCGAGGCAGCGTGCACAACATAGCTTCAAAGTAAAGATATGTCGTAATCACCTTGTTGACTTATCAGATAAAAGTCACACAGCAGACCTTGAACTATAGAGACATGTTCAGTAAAAAAAACAAATCACCAGATAATGTTTTCATTCTCTTTCTGGATGACCTGCCATGCTTCATAACTTGCATGTCATTTCCAAAACATGATCATTTTACATTACGGTACTATTCTGATGCTGCTCAGTTCTGAAAACTGAGTCTCCAGCTAGAAACGTTTTCCCAGAATATCTACTGAATGGTTGAAAACACGTCAACTTTCCTGTGGGAATAATCTTTGGGAACATTGGCCAAACTTTTTAATGGAGTGGACCTATACTCAGGCGCTGACTGTGCACAGAAGCTTTTTCTGAAAACACACCTTCTCCTCTAATATCCATCAAATGGTAAATGGAGCTTACTTATATAGCGCTTTCCAGCCCCCTTTGAGGGACCCCAAAGCGCTTCACGGTACCAACCATCCACCCATTCATACACCAGTAGCAGTAGACTGCCATGCAAGGCGCTGCCTGACCTACCAGGAGCAACTCGGGGTTAAGTGTTTTGCCCAGGGACACAACAAGGTATGCCGTGACCGGGGATCGAACCCGCGACCTTCTGGTCCTGAGCCGGCTGCCCTGCCTCTACACCATCTATTGGCCCCATCAAGGTGGGAAGTGGTGGCGCAGTGGTTAGAGACGGTGGGCCTGTGATCGGAAGATCGCCAGTTCATGCCCTGGTACCGACAACTAGGGATCGGGCTGATCCAATCCAGTATCGGTATCCGATACCAGCATGATTTAAGTATCGGATATCGGATCCAACCTGCCGATATTTCCGATCCAGCTTCAAAGAGCACATGTGTTCCATCACATTCTGTGACTGCCATCTTGACATTGTGTGAGTTAAAATTTTCATTATACAGATTCACATACCTGAACAGTATCGGATCGGAAAAGTATCGGTATTGGCCGATATCCAGTTTTAAAGGATCGGATTGGATCAGAAGTGAGAAATGTGGATCGGTGCATCCCTATCGACAACATCAAAAAATGTGGAACACCCACACCTGCCTCCACCCTCATTCACCCCACTCTGGTCCCCTGAGCAAGGCCCTTAACCCCCACCATCTGCTCCCTCAACAGGTCTCTCTTGAAAATGAGTTCTCGTGGCTCAATGAGACTAGGGTAAATGGAAAAAAAAAGGTGTGTCAAAGAGTTGCAAAGCCACCGCACACTCCTGGAGGAAATCCATAAATCACAAGAGGCTCCCACTTTCCCAGAGTGTTACCAGAGAAACAAACAGTCTGTGTTGAAACGATCAGCAGCAAAGCGTGGACCTTTTGAAGCAGGCACAAGTAAAGAGCTGAAGCTTTGTTGTATTAATGACACGAACAATAAACGTGTGTTGTGACACAGGAAGTCTGACACTCTGTGACAGAGAATGATAACATTGTGTGGGTATTTTAGCAAAGTAAAAAAATACTAAAATAAAGACATTTTGTTTAAAAAGAAACGTTTGATGTAAAGAAAGTACAATCTTCGAACAGCAAATACTGTAATGAGAGCAAGACATTGGAAAATAAACACAAGATGAATTAAGATGAAATGCGGTCACACTTTGACACTTTTATAAACCTTAAAATTAGTACTACAACAATACATTTATCAAAAGACCATGACTCTACTAAAGTTATATAATTAAAAAATGGGGAAAGTATAAATGTTTTGGAATTAAAATGTTAGAAACACTGTTGAACTCTGATGCTTGACTACATAACAGCAAATATCCTCACTGGTTTACTACAAATAACATCATAGTAAACCAGTTCAAGGACTACAAGCTTTCATCAATATTTCATGGAAGAAATTCTTTAACAACAGTGGTGTGTGTGTGCCTGAACATTAGAGTGCATGCATGTTCAGGTGTGTGTTTGTGAATTTTGCCAGGAGCTTACTTGTGTCAAACAGTCCTGGAAAATGCAACAAAATGTTGCCACTATTCTAGAAAGATTTCAGTAGTTTGGTCATATTGTAGCAGTTTTTCTTACTTTGTATACTGTTCCTTTTAGATCCAGCACAAACTGTGCAATTTAAAAATTGCACAAAAAAACAACAACTTGTCATGATCTGCTGCTTAATGTTTGAACCCACGTGCAGAAAAACAGACTGGCTCACGAATGTAAAATGAACAATGATTTATTTAACAAAAATAATAATGCTGATGGAACAAAAAACACTTACTGAGAGGAGAGGAGATGAGCAGATCATACACCGTGGAAAGACAAAGCCCCGGTGCTCAAGGAGTGAATACACAGAGTTTATATACTGACACAAACGAGACAGTGAGGAGCACCTGAGGTGATTAGAATGAGGACCAGCTGTGAATGATTAATGCTGAAGGCCTGAGCACAGAGAGACAGACTGAGGAGTGGGAAATGACAGAGACTGAATGAGATACACAGAAACCAGTAAACAAAGCTCAGAATAACAAAGTATGGCAGGAGGGGAAACACAAAATAACATAAAGAAACAGAGCCTAAAGAAAACAGACAGGGACAGAACCTGACATAACCCCCCCCTCAAGGGTGGCACCTGACACCCCCAAGACGGACCCCACAAGAACAAGGGCGGGCGGAGGGAGGCAACAGGCAGGACGGCGGGCCAACATCAGCCCGATCCGGGGGACGCCCAGGAGGTCGCCCATCGCCATCAGCCAGATTCGGGGGTCGCCCAGGAGGTCGCCCATCGCCATCAGCCAGATTCGGGGGTCGCCCAGGAGGCCGCCCATCGCCATCAGTTAGTTCAGGAGGACGTCCAGGAGGTCGTCCATCGAGCGGCGATACGTCAGGCGGGCGACCAGAGTAACGCCCAGCAACGGCCGGAACACCTTTGTCGTCGGCCGGAACACCTTTGTCGTCGGCCGGAACACCTTTGTCGTCGGCCGGAACACCTTTGTCGTCGGCCGGAACACCTTTGTCGTCGGCCGGAACACCTTTGTCGTCGGCCGGAACACCTTTGTCGTCGGCCGGAACACCTTTGTCGTCGGCCGGAACACCTTTGTCGTCGGCCGGAACACCTTTGTCGTCGGCCGGAACACCTCTTTCGTCGGCCGGAACACCTCTTTCGTCGGCCGGAACACAGACCTCGGCCGGAACACAGCCATCGTCATCGCCAGGACCCCCGTCGTTGGGCGCCGAGATGTTGTCGGGCGCCGAGGCAAGCGATAAGACGTCTGTGGCGCTGGGACCCTCTGTGGAGGACGAGGCGTCTGCGGCGCTGGGACCTTCTGTCGAGGACGAGGCGTCTGCGGCGCTGGGACCTTCTGTCGAGGACGAGGCGTCTGCGGCGCTGGGACCTTCTGTCGAGGACGAGGCGTCTGCGGCGCTGGGACCCCCGTCGTCAGGACCCTCTGAGACGTCGTTGAGGACCACCTCGTCGGGGACCACGTCGTCGAGACCCTCGGAGACGTCGTCTGCTTCGTCGAGGTCCTCGTCGTCGAGACCCTCGGAGACGTCGTCTGCTTCGTCGAGGTCCTCGTCGTCGAGACCCTCGGAGACGTCGTCTGCTACACCTTTTTCGTCGGCCGGAACACCAAGGACCAGAGATGGCAAGTACTTTGCCACAAAAGCTGCCTGCCAACGTTCCAGCTCCTCCTGTGACACCCTCTCTCCCTCCTCCAGAAAGCGAGGGCTGGGCTGTACATCTGGTGGCGAGCGAGGAGGAGACGGACAGCGGGGTGCAGCGGCGAGGTGAGAGTCGGTGGTCTTGCCTCTTCTTTGCCGCCTCTTCCTGCTGCGTTGGTGGTGCGAGCTGAGGATGGGCGCACCCCAGAGTTCATCCTCCAGCTCAGCGTCATCGTCTGACCACAGCAGCAGATGTGACGAGCAATAAGCCGGCAGGGTGGAGGAAGAAGCTGGCTTAAAAGCCAGGCGGCTCCCCCAGAACCGAGACCTCATTTCCTCTTCCTCCACAAGAAGAGGTGATGGTAGGATCTCCACCTCCGGGCTGTGGTGACCTCGTCTCCGGACGGGTTCAGTCCGAAACGCCCCCCACCGGATCACAGGCTCCTCCATCAGTTCCTGTTTCTCCTTGTCCCTCTGAGCAGTTTTGTCTGCCTCACGGGCGAGCCATTCAAAAATATCTATTTTTCTGCTGGGCTCTTTCTGATGACCGGGGCTTTCTGTCATGATCTGCTGCTTAATGTTTGAACCCACGTGCAGAAAAACAGACTGGCTCACGAATGTAAAATGAACAATGATTTATTTAACAAAAATAATAATGCTGATGGAACAAAAAACACTTACTGAGAGGAGAGGAGATGAGCAGATCATACACCGTGGAAAGACAAAGCCCCGGTGCTCAAGGAGTGAATACACAGAGTTTATATACTGACACAAACGAGACAGTGAGGAGCACCTGAGGTGATTAGAATGAGGACCAGCTGTGAATGATTAATGCTGAAGGCCTGAGCACAGAGAGACAGACTGAGGAGTGGGAAATGACAGAGACTGAATGAGATACACAGAAACCAGTAAACAAAGCTCAGAATAACAAAGTATGGCAGGAGGGGAAACACAAAATAACATAAAGAAACAGAGCCTAAAGAAAACAGACAGGGGCAGAACCTGACACAACTTTGTGCACGACACACAGTGTCAGACATCTCAACAGTTACCTGTGCCAAACTAAAAGATGTCAGATTAAATTGATATGAATTATTGCTGCAAAATTATCCATCCATCCATCCATTATCTTTTACCCGCTTCTTCCATTTTGGGTCACGGGGGTCGCCGGTGCCCATGTCCAGCAATCACTGTGCAAGTGGTGGGATGCCCTGTACAGGTCTCCAGTCCGTCACAGGGACACATAGAGACAAATGAGACAAACAACCATTCACACACTCACCTAGGGACAATTTAAAGTTACCACTCAGTCTAACATACATGTTTTTGGTCTGTGGAAGGAAACTAGAGTACATGGAGAAAACCCATGCATGCACAGAGAGAACATGCAAACTCCACACTGAAAGGCCCCAGGCCATGATTTGAACTGGTGACCTTCTCGCTGAGAGGCAGCATCTCTACCAACTGAACCATGGTGCCAGTAGTTCAACAATGAATAGAAATTAAGCGCCAACATTGATGCTCTTTTAAATAGGCTATATGCCACGGGTAGGTGTGACATACCTCCGGTAAAATATCGGACACATCCCGCACTTCTGGTTCCGATCCACTGCCGTTGTTGTTAGCGTTAGCCCCTAGTAGCAGACCATAACAACGAGCCAAAACGGGAAACGGCTGCGCGCTACCGGCACTACACGTGAGTTCCGTTGTGTCCGCCCACCGGTGGGAATAGCTGTTCCGAGGGGGGGTTACGGCGAAGATTTATCGCGGCTATCCGTAGGGGGAACGTCGCCATAATTTTACATGGATTTATATGTGTATAGAGTTATTATTGGTGTGTATGCAGATGTTTTATTAATTGTATTTA
>JBBPBX010022282.1:0-30113 GCA_038048925.1 Garcialebias charrua
CGTTGTTCAAGTGTCTCCTCCGTCGTGTTGCTTTCGCTGGCTAGCCCGCTAGGTATGTTAGCCGGGGTAGCGGTTGTGGCGTAGTTATAACGCCGTTGAGCGAAGCAACCTGTAGAGAGAGGAGAGAAAAAAACTTCGAGGTTATAGAAATGTGCTGGACTAGCTTTCGCTAGTCCAGTAGTACGCAGGGAAAAATTCTCTGTGCGCTCTGTGCAGGGAGCGAGCTCACCTCAAGTTGAGCGATGGAGCAGCAGAGAAGTTCCGCGAAGAGAGGTAGTTCAGGTTTTGCGAGGTGAAGGGCAAAAAGAGACAGTTGGAGGGGCGTCAGTCGCCTAAGTACCTAAAGGGCGGTACCTCTGGCGCGGGGTGACGCCCCCTGCTGTAAAAGGCGTGAATGTATTCCTTCAGGTAATCGCGCGGGGGCGCAATTCCCATAGCAAGTATGTTGCACCCGAACTGAAAGGGAACACATGCAAACACAAAAAACACATGCAAACACAAAAGCACATGCAAACACAAAAACGCGTGCAGACACAACAAACATGCAACAGAAAAAACTTCGCAAACACAAAAAGCATGTAAACACACAAAAAACCATGCAAACATTGTAACGTTGCAAACATTGAAAACAACTGCAAACCGTGAAAACAACTGCAAACTCGCTTTACCAAATGGAAGTGCTCCAGACCACTAGGGGCAGTAAAACAAAGAACAAATCATAAAAGAAATGGAGGAAGAAAAATATCTTGTGATATTTGCTGTTGGCAAACATCTGTCTTCCACTTCTTCTTGTGATATTTATTTGCAGTTGGCAAACGTCTTTCTTCCTCCAAGTTTCTTTTATGATTTGTTCTTTGTTCGACTGCCCCTAGTGGTCTGGAGCACTTCCATTTTGTGGAGCAAGTTTGCAGTTGTTTTCACTGTTTCACAGTTGTTTTCACTGTTTTACAGTTGTTTTCACTGTTTGCAGTTGTTTTCACTGTTTTACAGTTGTTTTCACTGTTTGCAGTTGTTTCCCTGTTTGCAGTTGTTTTCACTGTTTGCAGTTGTTTTCACTGTTTGCTGTTGTTTTCACTGTTTGCAGTTGTTTTCACTGTTTGCAGTTGTTTTCACTGTTTGCAGTTGTTTTGCACCCGTCAGCCACCATATGTTCCTCACTGTGAGATTCTTGGGACGTCTGCTCACCTGACACGTCCAGAAAAGTACGAGCTCGTCCTGTTCCCCCATTGCTGATGGCGATGCATTCGTAGTAGCCCTCATCCTTCAGAGTTACCTGGTCGATTTCCCATGAAGCACTATCAGACTCACTGGAATCAAGTCATAAAGATGGGTTTGTATTTATGCTGTATTTTTAAATTCATGTGGTCTGCCAGAAACCTTTTTTTTTTCAACCTGATAAAATATCCAGCTGGATACAAGTGTGCAAAAAAAAAAAAAAAAACGATAGATATGCAGTGTAACATTTTTACCTGCTATATTACCAGTATACCAAAATATCTGGCACTTGGCAATAGCTTCACTGGAAAAGTACTTTAAAAAATGTAAACATATTTTTCTTGCTATAATTGTGAAGGACATCTAAATGTTTTATCTAAATTCAGATATTGTTTTAAATTATCTGTGTGAGATTGATAATCTAAACTTTTTATGAAAGTCAATGGTACAGAAAGACATTTTGAACAATGTTTCATATTTCTGGTCGAGTAATATGACCCTTCCACTCCTTCATAGTCATCCTCACCTGAAGAGTTGGTCTTCCCCAAGTCGCCTTCCATCTCTACTAAAGCGCAGAGTAAAGGGTATCAAACTCTCTACTGCACATCTGACAGTCCCTCTCTGGAGGTAGTAACCGTTAGTAGTAGCTGGCATGATCACTTTAGGTGCAGCTAAAAAAACGACAAAATAAAAAGAAGAAAAGTTACCCACTCTGGCTGTTTAATAGCAAATACCAAATAAGTATTTTTATCTTAATGTGGGCAACAATACACATCTCTCACTTGGTATAATACTGGAGAAAGAAACGCTAGAGACTCGCTGGAATACGTAACCATCCTGATCATATCCTGTAACCCGCAGAAAGAAAGCCTCGTTGGGTGGGATGAACTCCGTGAGGTTCCAGAGGTAGTATGGCTGACGCTCAGGGTAGTACCGGATCGGTAACGTTTTGATAACCTCGCCTGTGATTGCGAGGAGCTCCAGCCTGTCAGGCCGAGCAGGAGGGGAAAGCCCAGTGGTGTTCAGAAGAATGTGAGTTGGGATACCTGAAAATGGGGAATAATATTACTTACTTACCAACTCAAAAGAATATAAGTGTGATTTTTTGGAATAGACAGGAAAACATTAACTGAACCCACCTTGGACCGGTCTGTTTGATGTCATTTTAAAATCCAAGGTGGGTTTTTTGGAAAAGCCAGCTCTGAAGTCAATGGTGCTGAGGCCAGAGATCCGGATGGAGTGCCGTCCTTGACTAGAAGTCTGCATCAAAAGAAACGTAAGAAAATGTTTATTCCTTTCTTTTTTTACTTTTATATTTGATAAAGTGGTCAGGACTTCCGTCTTGTAATTTGTCAGGTAACTGAGCATGTGAGAACCTAACCAATTTAGAGAATAAACCTGGACTGTTTTATTTTAATTTCCAAAAAATTAAGTATATACTTGCTGAAATGTCTTTTACCAGAATCTCAGCTAGATTTCACTTGGTGAAAAGTTTGGTGGAATTCAGAGAGACGAAAACAAGAAGTTCAGACATCAAAAGTAGCAGAGAGGGGTCTAATGACAGACGAGGCTTTGGGATTGTTGTGTTGCGGCTTTTTGTGCGTTCACATGTGCAGACAAGTCACCACCCTGAGCAAGTCCCTGTTTACTGTTAAATATCTTACAACTGAGCTTATACAGCATCCACAATTGAGAGAGGGCCCATTTGCTCTGATGCTCATACTTCACTTAAACTCAACCACTATAATCAGAGAGGATAATGGTCTCCATCATGTGGAGGCTTTTTGAAGCTTTGCATAGATAAAGACAAAGTAATTACTCTGAAGTATAGGTTCGTGACAAATGAAAACTCCTCACCTTATAAAACATCTTGATAGTGTTGCAACTCAGAAAGAGGCATGCAGACTTGAACTGTCATTTACTGTACAACTGCCTTAAATGAGAGAGAATGTGGGGATTCTCTGTATTTGACAACAGTTTGGTTCTGTCTTACATAATCACAGCATACAAGAGACGGGTGCAAGTTATAAAAACAAAGCACTTTTGCTCAGAGATTAAACATGCATGTGTTCATCTAGAACAGAGGTCTGCAACCTTTATGATCAAAAGAGCCATTTTTGCTCCTTTGTTCACTAAATTAAACGGGTCCAGAGCCATAATAGCTGCTACAACTGGGATTCTCATAGGGCTGTAGTTATACAATATTCTCACGATACAATACACGATATTTATCAAGCTTCGGTTCCGGTGAGCAAGCAAACTCAGAGTGCAGGCAGAACAGGACTCTGAGACGGAGAGTGTAAATAATAAACACTTTAATAATGAAAACAAAAGGCTGACGGTGCAGCAGCTACTCACAAAATGATGAGGAAGTGTTTGGCTCCACCAGACATAGGGAGAAAATGACTATGACCCGACAAATGCAAAGACCTGAATTCACACCTAAATACAGACCAAAGTAATTAACTAAACACTGAACACCTGTGGGACATCTGACAGGGGAGGAGGTGCAGGGATGAGAAGGAGCCAACAGAAAACATGACAGGAGCAAAAGCCTGTCATAACCCCCCCTCAAGGGTGGCACCCGACACCCCCAAGACAGGCCCCCCACACAGCAAGGGCGGGCGGAGGGAGGCAACAGGCAGGACGACGGGCCAACACCACCAGCCAGATCTGGAGGACGTCCAGGAGGTCGCCCATCACCATCAGGCAGATCCGGAGGACGTCCAGGAGGCCGCCCATCACCATAAGAGGAGGAAACCCCAGTCACAGGGAGGCCTCCAGGAGATGCGGAGGGCCGAGGAGCCACTGCAGACACGAGGACCCCCGCAGTGCAGCCCCCCGGCGAAACGAGGACTTCCAGCAGAGCGAGGACCTCCGGTGGTACGAGGACCTCTTGAGTGAAGACCCCCGGTGGAACGTAGACCTTCGGCGAGACGAGGACCTCTGAGACGAAGACCCCCGGTGGAACGAAGACCTTCGGTGAGACGAGGACCTCTGAGACGAAGACCCCCGGTGGAACCAAGACCTTCGGTGAGACGAGGACCTCTGAGACGAAGACCCCCGGTGGAACCAAGACCTTCGGTGAGACGAGGACCTCTGAGACGAAGACCCCCGGTGGAACGAAGACCTTCGGTGAGACGAGGACCTCTGAGACGAAGACCCCCGGTGGAACGAAGACCTTCGGTGAGACGAGGACCTCTGAGACGAAGACCCCCGGTGGAACGAAGACCTTCGGTGAGACGAGGACCTCTGAGACGAAGACCCCCGGTGGAACGAAGACCTTCGACGTGACATCGTCAGGTGACAAGACGGGCGATAAGTCGATGTTGGGCGCCGAGACGTCGTGAGGCGTTGAGACGTCGTGAGGCGTTGAGACGTCGTGAGGCGTTGAGACGTCGTGAGGCGTTGAGACGTCGTTGGGACCCTCAGAGACGTCGTTGGGACCCTCAGAGACGTCGTTGGGACCCTCAGAGACGTCGTTGGGACCCTCAGAGACGTCGTTGGGACCCTCAGAGACGTCGTTGGGACCCTCAGAGACGTCGTTGGGACCCTCAGAGACGTCGTTGGGACCCTCAGAGACGTCGTTGGGACCCTCAGAGACGTCGTTGGGACCCTCAGAGACGAAGACCCCCGACGAGACGAGGACCTCCGGTTGGATGAGAGCCACTGATGGAGGAGCGAGGACCTCAGATGGAATGAGGACCACCTTGGTGAAGACCTCCAGAGGAGTGGAGACCCCCGGTGAAGCGAGGACCTCCGACGAAGCGAGGACCACTTCGGTGGGGACCTCCGATGAAGTGAGGACCCCAGGAGCAGTGAGGTGTTCCGGAACGAAGACCCCCGATGTGACGAGGACCTCCGATGGAGTGAGGCCTCCAGATGGATGAGTGAGGACCTCAGGACCCAGGACCACCTCTGGACCAGTGTCTGTGGAAACAAAGAGAGAGAGAGACACTGCTTCCGATGGACCGGGTGGGTCAGGAACTGGTGCAAGACCCAGCCTTGGTGCTGGTGTAGGAGCCAGCTTTGTTGCTGGCACCGGAGGGGCCAGTCTTGGTGCTGGTACAGGAACCAATCTTGGTGCTGGAACCAGTCTTGGAGCTGGAACAGCAGGAGCCAGTCTTGTTGCTGGTACAGGAACCAGTCTGGGAGCAGGCACAGGAGGCACCAGCCTAGGTGCTGAAACTGTGACCAGCCTTGGAGCTGCTGGGGCCAGAGCCGGACCTAGTGCAGCTGATGCTGAACTGACAGGTGAAACTGTTGTAGCCACTGAACTGGCAGCTGAAACTGCTGCTGTCACTGAGCTAACAGGTGAAACTGCTGCTGAGCTAACAGGTGAAACTGCTGCTGCTGAACTGACAGCTGAAACTGCTGCTGTCACTGAGCTAACAGGTGAAACTGCTGCTGCTGAACTGACAGCTGAAACTGCTGCTGTCACTGAGCTAACAGGTGAAACTGCTGCTGAACTGACATATGAAACTGCTGCTGTCACTGAGCTAACAGGTGAAACTGCTGCTGAACTGACAGCTGAAACTGCTGCTGCTGAACTAACAGCTGAAACTGCTGCTGCTGAACTGACAGCTGAAACTGCTGCTGAACTGACAGCTGAAACTGTTGCTGTCACTGAGCTAACAGGTGAAACTGCTGCTGCTGCTGCTGCTGAACTGACAGCTGAAACTGCTGCTGAACTGACAGATGAAACTGTTGCTGTCACTGAGCTAACAGGTGAAACTGCTGCTGCTGAACTGACAGCTGAAACTGCTGCTGCTGAACTGACAGCTGAAACTGCTGAACTGACAGCTGAAACTGCTGCTGAACTGACAGCTGAAACTGCTGCTGAACTGACAGCTGAAACTGCTGCTGTCACTGAGCTAACAGGTGAAACTGCTGCTGAACTGACAGATGAAACTGCTGCTGTCAGCGAGCTAACAGGTGAGACTGCTGCTGCTGAACTGACAGTTGACATGCTCAGACGTTCAGCTGCTGTGGACGAGATGCTCAGACGTTCAGCTGCTGTTAAACTCAGACGTTCAGCTTCTGGAGGACTCAGAGGAGAATTTGATGAAGATGGGAAGCTGTGATCAGCAGGTGGTGTATTGGGAGGTGGACCTGGCTGTATGCGAGCGAGCAGCAGTGAACGTATCACACAGCGCTCCCTCCACGCCCGCTCGAACAGCTGCCACGCCTCCGGCGAGTCCTCGTTGTCAGCTCCCGAGTATGAGGAAATTATTTCCTCTGCTGCCACAAATCTGTCCCACAGATCACTGGAGCCGCGGACGTCCTGTCCCCTCACGGCAGGTGCGCAGGAGCGCGTGACGTCCACGCACCCAGCAACAGGAGCGCATGGGTTGACACACGCCCTCCCCTTTGAAGACTTCCCCGGCTTTTCTGACAGCTGAGGAGAGTTTGACGGTGGGCGGGACTGGAACCCGGAAATGTCCACTCGTTCAGTCCCGTGGTGACGTGGACTGAGAGCCGGTACCGGATCCGCCCAGAACCCATCTGGTTCCATGTCCTCGTCCGAGTCCTCGTCCGAGTCGGACCACATCGAACCGAGGGTTGGGACGTAAGAGGGAGACGGAAAACAAGCTGCGCTGCAGCCTCTGAGCTTCCTCCGTTCCTCCTCTTCGACAAGAAGCGGGGATGAGAGGAACTCCGTTTCAGGGCTGTGATCCCTCCTGACGGTTTCTGTTCGGAATCCGAACATGCGGATGGCTGTCGGCACGTCCTGACCTGGGGCCGCGTCCGGCAGCCGCCGAGCGTGTCCGTTGTTCCGCCTGCGGGGCTTGCGTCGGTTAGGTCGGGTCATAATATCAAGCTTCGGTTCCGGTGAGCAAGCAAACCCAGAGTGCAGGCAGAACAGGACTCGGAGACGGAGAGTGTAAAATAATAAACACTTTAATAATGAAAACAAAAGGCTGACGGTGCAGCAGCTACTCACAAAATGATGAGGAAGTGTTTGGCTCCACCAGACATAGGGAGAAAATGACTATGACCCGACAAATGCAAAGACCTGAATTCACACCTAAATACAGACCAAAGTAATTAACTGAACACCTGTGGGACATCTGACAGGGGAGGAGGTGCAGGGATGAGAAGGAGCCAACAGAAAACATGACAGGAGCAAAAGCCTGTCAATATTCTGCTCACGATACGAGATATATTGAGATATTCAGCAAATGATACAATTCAATACACTTTTGCGATTTTCTGAAAGATTTTAGAGGGACAGAGTTATTTTGGTGACATTTTATGACTGTTATAGACTTGGATTGAATTAATTTAACTGAAAACTGATTAAAAGCACCACAATACCTGGCTCTGGTTGGACATGGACACAGACTTAAAGTCGACAGCTGGAAAAAATGAATCAAAGAAGTGGTGAGAAAACATGTTTCTTTTAATTGAAACAGTAAAACAGTAACTTGGCATAGATGCTCTACAGCGACACTAGTGGCTGGATGACCTAATCCCTCTCCCGGCGAAGCAAGCAGTGAGTGAACAGGGTGACAGTTGGATGTTATGATACTTGCGGATGAATATTGATTTTTTTTTTCTAGGAAAGAAATAAATCGATATATATCGCTAAATCGATATTATTACACAGCCCTAGATTCTCAACTGGTGGCCCACGGACCACTTGAAGTTTGTTGGAGGGCGCTTTTCTGGACAGCAGGGGTGATTTTTATAAAACAAAAAATTTCTAATGATTTTTAACATTAACAGTATTCATATTTTTTACAGTCTAAGACAAAATAAAAAATAAGCTTCTTGTAAAGAAGGAAAAAACAATACAGTTTTTGCCCAGTTTCTACAAACTAAAACAATAAACTATGCATTCTTGTGTGATTTTTTTTATTGTAGAAAAATTAAGTATCCTACTTTGAAGAAATAAACCATAAAGTGAAAGTGAGTATGTATGTTTCTAGTATTCAAATTAATTACTGTACAAGAAAACTGCTAAAACTAGCCCTTTTAGTAGTTGTTATAACAACCAATAAAATTCAGTTTTATTTCAGTTTTGGTCAAAGCTTGAAGGAGCCAGTGCAGAGGGACCAAAGAGCCGCATGTGGCTCCAGAGCTGCAGGTTGCAGACCCCTGATCTAGAACTTGCTTTCATACTTATAAAACGTGTTGTTGCCTTTGTGTACTTTATGAATTTAGGATTCGGATATTTACTCTAACCTTGGTTTTGTTTGCTGCTCTGGTTTCATCGTAGGAGTTTTTGTGTATTTTCTGTTCCATCTCTCCTACCATACCTGCTCCTAGTTTTTGTTAATTAACCAAGCTGTTTTGTATGTAGTCGTTCACGCCGTCTCTGTATACAGTACTAAGCTTTCAGGTATCAGATGCTTGTCAAAGTTCTGTGCTGTTTTTCAATAAATATTTTTTATCATCATTGTTTTTAGCAGAGGTGGAAAGAATGCTGAAAATTTGGACTCAAGTACAAGTACTGTTACACTGCTTAAATTGTACTCATTGACAAGTAAAAGTACTGGTGTTATAAAATACTTAAGTAAAAGTACAAAGTACGGTACTGTTCTCAAAAACTACACAGAGTATGAATTACTTTTTAACCAGTTGATGTTTTATTGTGTTGTGAATAGAAGACATTCAGTTTGATTTACTAATAGCTACATTCAAAGCACATTTTTCAGATGCTCAGAAGCTCCGTCTTATTTTAGTACCAGGCAAACCGATGACAGTGATAATATCTAAGATCCCTGCATACTTAGACAAACTACCGTAATAATAACCCACACATACAAACAATAAAAAAACAAATATCTTACAGGTGTAAAACCTCGTATTGCAATGTGTTTTTTGAGATTTGATACTGAAGTCTTGTAAACTGCCATCACCGTAGAGATTTTAAAAAGTTTGCATCTGGACCTGTCTCCTTTTCACCCTCTGTACATGAACATTTCCTCCAGGTACGGCCATGGGCACTCGTCCTCAGTCTTTACCTCCTCGCTCATTTTCTCTGTTGACAGTGTTGTCCTCTGTCTCAATTTTGGCTTTTTCTCCAAATCTTCAGTCCATAAATGACTCTCTACTGTATAAAGTTGTGCTTTGCTTACGTCATATGGTGTGTTGGTGATCTGAGAGCCTTATTGGCTACAAAGATGCAGATGGACGGTCTGAATATTTACTCAAATTGCAGCCGTATTCAGTTGCAATTTCTGATTTTAAAGGTAGCGGAGTAGATTACATCGTCTAAATTGTACTTAAGTATGAGTAAAATTACACAATTGAAAAAAATATCATAAAATTGTGGGGCCCCACTCTGGAGCCAGGCCCGGAGGTGGGGCACGCTGGCGAGCGCCTGGTGGCCGGGCTTTTACCCATGGAGCCCGGCCGGGCACAGCCCGAAGAGGAGACGTGGGTCCCCCTTCCCATGGGCTCACCACCTGTGGGAGGGGCCAAAGGGGTCGGGTGCAATGTGAGATGGGTGGCGGCCGAGGGCGGGGACCCTGGCGGTCTGATCCTCGGCTACAGAAGCTGGCCATTGGGACATGGAATGTCACCTCTCTGGTGGGGAAGGAGCCTGAGCTAGTGTGTGAGGTTGAGAGGTTCCGACTAGAAATAGTCGGACTCACCTCAACGCATGGCTCTGGCTCTGGAACCAGTTTCCTTGAGAGGGGTTGGACACTCTTCCACTCTGGAGTTGCCCCTGGTGAGAGGCGCCGAGCAGGAGTGGGCATACTGGTTGCCCCCCATCTTGGTGCCTGTACGTTGGGGTTCACCCCGGTGAACGAGAGGGTAGCCTCCCTTCGCCTACGTGTGGGGGGACGGGCTCTGACTGTTGTTTGTGCCTATGCACCAAACGGCAGCTCAGACTACCCACCCTTTTTGGAGTCCTTGGAGGGGGTATTGGAGAGTGCGCCTCCTGGGGACTCCCTTGTTCTACTGGGGGACTTCAACGCTCACGTGGGCAATGACAGTGAGACCTGGAGGGGTGTGGTTGGGAGGAACGGCCCCCCTGATCTGAACCAGAGTGGTGTTCTGTTATTGGACTTCTGTGCTCGTCATGGATTGTCCATAACGAACACCATGTTTAAGCATAAGGGTGTCCATATGTGCTCTTGGCACCAGGACACCCTAGGTCGCAGTTCGATGATCGACTTTGTTGTCGTCTCATCTGATCTGCGGCCGCATGTCTTGGACACTCGGGTGAGGAGAGGGGCGGAGCTGTCTACTGACCACTACCTGGTGGTGAGTTTGCTCCGATGGTGGGGGAGGATGCCGGTCAGACCTGGCAGACCCAAACGTATCGTGAGGGTCTGCTGGGAACGTCTGGCAGAGTCTCCCGTAAGACGGAGCTTTAACTCCCACCTCCGGGAGAGCTTTGAACACGTTCCGAGGGAGGCGGGGGACATGGAGTCCGAGTGGGCCGTGTTCCGCGCCTCTATTGTCGAGGCAGCTTATCGGAGCTGTGGCCGCAAGGTTGTTGGTGCCTGTCGAGGTGGCAACCCTCGAACCCGGTGGTGGACACCGGCAGTGAGGGATGCTGTCAGGCTGAAGAAGGAGTCCTATTGGGCCTTTTTGGCTTGTGGGACCCCGGAAGCAGCTGATAGGTACCGGCAGTCCAAGCGGCATGCGGCTCGGGTGGTTGCTGAGGCAAAAACTCGGGCGTGGGAGGAGTTCGGAGAGGCCATGGAGAATGACTTCCGTACGGCTTCGAGGCGATTCTGGTCCACCATCCGGCGTCTCAGGGGGGGAAAGAGGTACGAGACCAACACCATTTATGGTGGAGGTGGCGTGCTGCTGACCTCAACTCGGGATGTTGTGAGTCGGTGGGCGGAATACTTCGAAGACCTCCTCAATCCTACTGGCACGTCTTCCACTGAGGAAGCAGAGCCTGGGGACTTTGGGTCGGGTTCTCCGATCTCTGGTGCTGAGGTCGCCGAGGTGGTTAAAAAGCTCCGCGGTGGCAAGGCTCCGGGGGTGGATGAGATTCGCCCGGAGTTCCTTAGGGCTCTGGATGTTGTAGGGTTGTGTTGGCTTACGCGACTCTGCAATATCGCGTGGACATCGGGGGCAGTTCCCTTGGATTGGCAGACTGGGGTGGTGGTTCCCCTATTTAAAAAGGGGGACCGTAGGGTGTGTTCCAACTATAGGGGGATCACACTCTTAAGCCTCCCTGGTAAGGTCTATTCAGGGGTTCTGGAGAGGAGGGTCCGTCGGATAGTCGAACCTCGGATTCAGGAGGAGCAGTGTGGTTTTCGTCCTGGTCGTGGAACACTGGACCAGCTCTACACCCTCAGCAGGGTCCTGGAGGGTGCGTGGGAGTTTGCCCAACCAGTTTACATGTGTTTTGTGGACTTGGAGAAGGCATTCGACCGCGTCCCTCGGGGGGTTCTGTGGGGGGTACTCCGGGAGTATGGGGTACCAGGCCCTTTGATAAGGGCTGTTAGGTCCCTGTACGACCGGTGTCAGAGCTTGGTCCGCATTGCCGGCAGTAAGTCAGGCTCGTTTCCGGTGAGAGTTGGACTCCGCCAAGGTTGCCCTTTGTCACCGATTCTGTTCATAACTTTTATGGACAGAATTTCTAGGCGCAGCCAAGGTGTTGAGAGGATCCGTTTTGGTGACCTTAGAATCGCTTCTCTGTTTTTTGCAGATGATGTGGTCCTACTGGCTTCATCAGTTCGTGATTTACAACTTTCACTGGAGCGGTTTGCAGCCGAGTGTGATGCGGCCGGGATGAGGATCAGTTCCTCCAAATCCGAGGCCATGGTCTTGAGCCGGAAAAGGGTAGCATGCCCTCTCCGGGTCGGGGAGGAGGTCCTGCCCCAAGTGGAGGAGTTTAAGTATCTCGGGATCTTGTTCACGAATGAGGGAAAACTGGAGCGTGAGATCGATAGGCGGATAGGTGCAGCGTCCGCAGTGAAGCGGGCGCTGTACCGGTCTGTCGTGGTGAAGAGAGAGCTGAGTCAAAAGGCAAAGCTCTCAATTTACCGATCGATCTACGTTCCCACCCTCATCTATGGTCATGAGCTTTGGGTTATGACCGAAAGAACAAGATCTCGGATACAAGCGGCTGAAATGAGTTTTCTCCGCAGGGTGGCTGGACTCTCCCTTAGAGATAGGGTGAGAAGCTCAGTCATCCGGGAGGGACTCGGAGTAGAGCCGCTGCTTCTCCACATCGAGAGGAGCCAGTTGAGGTGGCTCGGGCATCTGGTTAGGATGCCTCCTGGACGCCTCCCTGGTGAGGTGTTCCGGGCACGTCCCACCGGGAGGAGACCCAGAGGAAGACCCAGGACGCGCTGGAGGGACTATGTTTCTCGGCTGGCCTGGGAACGCCTTGGGATTCCCCCGGAGGAACTGCTCCAAGTGGCTGGGGAGAGGGAAGTCTGGGCCTCCCTACTTAGGCTGCTACCCCCGCGACCCGACCCCGGATAAGCGGAAGAAGATGGATGGATGGATGGATGGATGGATCATAAAATTACAATTACCTAAAAAATCTACTTTATTAAAGTAATGTGAGTATTTGTAATTCATTATTTCCACCCCTGGTTTTTCAACCTGAACTTTTGCCTTGGGTGTTTTCTGTCAGAGGAGAGTGAGTGTCATAATACACCTCTGACATTCCTGAATTGAACTCACGATGTCTGAGAAGTCTCAGTGACTATTTTAGGAGAAAATGTGTCACACATTTTACTTTAAACATGTTAAAAGTACAAACTACAAGATTTTGTATCTCTGCAACCCACTCAAGAACATTATGAACACCTAGAAACATTTTACCATACCATACCATACCATTTTATTTATAGAGCACTTAAAACAGAACCAAAGTGCTGTACAAACAGAAAATGAGGCAACACATAAAGCAACATACAAAATGAAGTTAAATCAGAATATAGACATAAAAACGTCATAGATAATAAATATAACACATGTGTGAAGCATACAGGTTCAAAACACAGATCATCTGGTGTTGAAAGCTACGGAATAGTAAGTTTTTAAATGTGATTTGAAAACCAAGAGGGAGGGGGCCTGTCTGATGAGCAGAGGTAACTCGTTCCAGAGTCTTGGGCCTGCTACAGAGAAGGCCCTGTCACCTCTGCACTTAAGACGAGTTCCTGGAACTGTGAGGTGCAACTGGTCCGCTGACCTCAGAGAACGTGGTGGGACATACGGCTGTAGCAAATCAGAGAGATGGGGGGGCGAGACTGTTCAGGGATTTGTAGGTATACAGGAGTATTTTGAACTGAATTAGAAGGTGAACCGGTATCCAGTGCAGGGAGGCCAAGACTGGTGTAATGTGCTCTCTTTTGCGTGTACTGGTTAAAAATCGGGCTGCTGCATTCTGGACAAGTTGTATGCAATGGTGGTCTGACTGATACCAAACAGGAGTGAATTGCAGTAATCAAGCCTAGATGTAATGAATGCACTTATTACTGTCTCCAGGTTATTTTTGGACAATATGGGCTTCAGCTTAGACAACCGCCTCAAAAACAGGATTTAACAATCATGTTTACATGACTGTTGAGTTTCATGGAAGGGTCCATTAACACTCCCAGATTTGTGACTCTTTGTTTTTCTGACAGGGCTAGAGCAGAAATGTCGATACAGGGGTTCGTGATCGTGTCGTTGGGAGGGAACAACATAACTTCAGACTTCTTTTCATTGAAACTCAAGAAATTTAAAGCCATCCAGTCCCTGATGTCAGCCAGGCAGTCGAGCAGAGGTTGAATAGAGCATGTACCATTGTGTCTTAGGGGGAAGTAAATTTGACAGTCATCGTGTAGAAGTGAAAAGGTATGTTGTGTTTCCGGAAAATAGCACCAAGTGGCAGCAGGTATAAAGAGAATAGGAGAGGACCCAGGATGGACCCCTGCGGAACCCCCATTTAAGCGCTGCCGCTGCAGAACTAAAATCTTTGATGGAAACACAAAAGGATCTGTCAGCGAGGTAGGATCTGAACCAATTGAGGGCTGACCCTGTGATGCCCACCCACTGCTCCAACCTAGCAATGAGGATCTCATGGTCGATAGTGTCAAAGGCGGATGTGAGGTCCAATAGGACAAGCAGCACAGAATCACCAGTATCTGTGGATATGAAGATGTCATTAAAAACCTTCAGTTTTTATTTATTTTATTTATTTATTTTATTTCAATTTTGAGACACGTTGGAGAATGTGTTTTGCCAATTAGTTGCAAACAGTTGCAGCCCAGTAGGATGGTGACTTTGAAAGAAATGTTGAGATTTTCATTCTTTTTTTCTCATGTATGTCTCAGATTTCTAACAAAAAGCACAGATATATAAAAACGAGGTAAACCGTTCCATTACAGGTCTAAAGAGAATACACGAGTCAACGATGACCCATCAGCACATATCTCTGGGAAAACTGCTTGTCATTTCCCAACATCTGGTTTTGACAGAACAGGCTGTTGGGAATGATTTGTTTGGCATTTCACGGACAGCTTGTTGCCAACTGTTTGAACATAGCTGCTCATGTTGAAAGCAGTGGCCTTGAACCTTTTTATTTTTATCTAAAATGGCTGTTGTAAAATACATTTCAGAGCACTGTTGTGTATGTTTGATCATGGTTTGTTTGGCTGGAAGATGCTCATACAAAAGGGTATGTTTATTAAACTGATTATACATTATTGTACCTCAACATGAATTTATATCACCACAGCTATTGAACTTATAAACCCTCCTCAAAGCCAGGGCTCCCTCTGAGATCATGGTATGACCTCTAGACAACACTAACTTTCTGTAACTATCTCTGCTCTGTGAATTGTTAGAAGCATGTCATTTCACACACGTCCAGGTAGGGAACGAATAGTTTACCTTAATAGACCACACCCCCGGCTGTGGGTCCTTGATGTTGACAACTCTGGCAGAGTTGGGAATGTGCAAGAGCTCAGTCAGGCCCTCGTTCTTCCCCACAAACTTTCCTGGAGTCCACAAAAACGATACTGTCAGTTATTGACCTTTTCTGCAACCCTCATCAACAGAAACATGCATGGCTGCAAGAATCAAGATATGTTGTACAGATTAGCAAGATACTGTTAGTAAGAAAACATGTGTACAGTGTATGGAACCCAGATGTTGGAATCTAACATGATAGAGATTTTAAAAAAAGAATTGCTTTTTGATTTACTTAAACTGTTTTGAGTGTTATAAAACAAGTGTTTGCTAAACACTCTCCTAACAGTTACAAGTTTGTGTCAGGTACTTCCATTGGCTGAGAAGTATCTTCACAATACTAGAAAAATTTAAGATCTTATCGCTGTTTCAAAAAGCTGTGAAAATCATCACCGTACCCTGGGGATTTTTTATCTCAATTTCAGGTGCTGGGCCACTGAGAGCCACAGTAACTTCCTTAAGGCTGGGGTCAAAGGGCATCTGCCAAGTGTTGCTGACGGAACTGAAATGATCTGTGGAGAGCAGGTTGACCTTTGAGGACTGCACCGCCTCTTCTACCCATTTAAGAACCTAAGAAGAGAGAAAACAAAAAGTTGCAGGTAAATCTATATTTTAACACTTAATATTCTTGTTTTTGACTTGGAATGTAAAATGTCATCTTGAATAACATGACAGCTAAAACTCATATGCGCTCCCCAGCTGCCTGTAAGATCATCCACTTAATGTGTAGAAGATTTTTCATCTGGAAATTTCAAACATTCCCTGCATGCTCTGCCCCGTGTTTCCTCCTCATCCTATGGGGAATCCAAACACTTCAGTGCAAGATACAGATGCTTTTTTAAACATGTAAGAACCCCACCCCCCACAGGAGCATAACAAAACAATTCATTAATCTTTAGAGATCCTCAGAATAGAAACATACCATAAAAATACTAACTAAATTGCATTTCCTGCAAAAATGCAATGTGAATCTTATTGCAGAATACAGTAACTTACTTAAAAACGGCTGAAATTAGATTTAAAAACATTCTGAAATGAGCTGAAATGAAAGAAAACACTTAAATTAGCAGAAAAAGCAGAACAATACACGTTAACTGAAATAGGTTTAAATAAGGAGAAATTAGTTCAAGAATTATGCTAAAATAAAGGTGAACTTAGCCAAAAGTAGCTGAAAAGGCAGAAAGAAACTTAAGCTACCAGAAGGAAGCATGAAAGAGCTGAAATGAGCTATAAAAAATTTGGAATTGGCTAGAAAAGCTAAAAGTTGCATAAAACAGCTCGATAGTAACTGAAATTGCAGAGAAAGCTGAAACTACTGTACAGTAGTAGGAAAAAGCTGAAAGGAGCAAAAAGATCTTAATTAGTCTGAAAGTAGCAGAAATTACCATGAAAAACTTGAATTAATCTGAAAACTGCTGAAATTAGCTTAATTTAAAAAAAGCTAAAACGATACGGAATAGGTAGCCTGGTTAAAACCAGACCCTTGTCCTTCCCTTCGCTTTGTACTAGGGTCTGGGACTTTTCTCATATACAAGGATTTCTCCGGTCGATTTTTGACCGGACCAATCAGAGAACAGAAGGCGGAGTTTTGAACGACGTCGACTGACGTCGTCAGTTAAAATGGCTGCCGCCACGAAGGAATTTTCATGAAAACAAGGTAAAAAACTATTATTTCTTTGCTGAGAAAAAATATATTTCTTAGCTGACGTTATATCAGAAGTGTTCCTGAGCAATCAGAGAACAGAAGGCGGAGTTTTGAACGACGTCGACTGACGTCGTCAGTTAAAATGGCTGCCGCCACGAAGGAATTTTCATGAAAACAAGGTAAAAAACTATTATTTCTTTGCTGAGAAAAAATATATTTCTTAGCTGACGTTATATCAGAAGTGTTCCTGAGCTTAACAGTTCCTAAATCAATTCACGAAATGGTCAAATCTGCTGGATTTAAATTGTTTCGGTTTGACATTTTCCAAACAGCCTCGGGTGCGCTACGAAAATAAATGATAAAAAATCGAATTTTATCTCAAATGTTTCATCTAGGCCAACAGTCAGTAAATTAGAGCCATATAATTACACACTGGTAGCAGAAAAAATATCCACCGAGTGGTTTCTGAGCTATTTATCTGATAGCCTGGACCTCGCCAGGCTAAACTAACAAAACTCCGCCTTCTGTTCTCTGATTGGTCCGGTCAAAAATCGACCGGAGAAATCGTTTTCTATGGGAGAAATCCCAGACCCTAGTACAAAGCGAAGTGAAGGGCAAGGGTCTGGTTTTAACCAGGCTACGGAATAGGTAGAACAAGCTTAAATTATCAGAAGGGAGTAGAGAGAGCACAGGTGAAAGAAGCAGAAATGAGCAAAAAAGAAACAAAACTACAGCTAAAAATAGCTTTAAAAAGGCAGAAAGAAGCTTAAATTACCAGAAGGAAGTTGAGAAAGCAATTTTTGCTGAATTTGGCTGGAAAAAGTTGAAATGAGTGCAAAAAATGCGGAATTAGCTGAAAAAAGCTAAAATTAGCATAAAACAACTAAATAGAAGCTGAAATGCCATAAAAAGCTGAAACCAGCAGAAAGGAGCTGAAAGGAGCACAACAAGCTGAAATTAGCAGAAAGAAGTTAGAAGAACAAAAATGTTGTGGTTAGGGGAAAGAATCTGAAAGGAGGACAAACAGCTGAAATTAGCTGAAAGTAGCTGAAAAAAATTACATTTGTATAGGGAAGCTGAAAGAAGCTGAACCAGAACAAAATGTACAGTAAAAGGTTATAAACAGATCTAAATATTCGAAGGATGTAAAATGAGTTCAATTAATTTTCTATGAGGAAAAAAAACGGCAGAAAAGGTTAAATATCACAAAAAGCTAAAGGTGCACCAACACCAAAGGTCGTAGCACGCTACTCCTGAAGAAGCTGAACGTTTTGATATCTAAATTGCTGAAATAGCTTAAAAACTTTATGATGAGAATCGCACAGATAAACGTACAGAATAGGGATAGTAACTGCCAGTAATTATAAATATAAACAGGAAAACAATAGTGTGAATGCTTACTGTATTACTAAAAGTATTTGTAACATAAAACAAAAAAACTATCCTATAATACTTATTTGCTGCCCTGCTTTTATTTGAGTTTGTCTTGCTTTAGACAAATCCTGAATTTTACATCATTTACTATTATTTATTATTATTTTATTATTGAAATCTATGATGAAGATAACGTAATGGAAGTGCAGTGATATAGTTACGTATATGCCACAAGTCTCTTACCTCATTGACCTGCTTCTTGTCCAGATGGAAGACTTGTCCAGAGCTCGTCGAGGCAATTTCCTCATAAACCTTGTAACCAATATGATTCCTGTCATCGCAGTCACCCGTCAACACAAACACCACCTGAATTACAACAAAAACACTCATGGAACTGTGCCAGCTTTGATACTGAACATTAAACGATTACATGATGTGATCTTCAGCAACCTGGGACTGTTTCTGCTGAATGAGCTGCAGGACATCGTGGGTCAGCTTGTAATCTTTAGAACGGGCGTCTGTGAAGACGTAAATAAAGGATCCTGGCAAGGAGATCTCCAAAGCTATTTTAATGGCACCAATGCTCATCTCTGGACAGTCACCCCCACCCTACAAAAGAAAAGAATATAATTAAGTATGTCGCCCAACACAATACAGTATTGGAAATGTGCTTTTAGTGAATAGTTCTATGAGAATACATTTTCACCGAATATATTTTTGTAGTTTGATAATTTTACCAAAGGGAACAAAGACAAACATCATAACACAAGCTCCAGATAGAATGAAGCATTGTATTTAAATATACAGTGGCCCTGAGGTGTAAATGAACAACATTTGAAAAAACATAATTACAAATGCCCTTCCTGACACAACCACAGACCACCGAGCTACCACAGCAGAGAGCTGATATCTAGGGTTCTCGGGGGAGCAGATGGTGTGGGTTAAGGGCCTTGCTCAAGGGCCCAGAGTGGGGCAGATGAGGGTGGAGACAGGTGTGACTGCTTCACCTATCCCACCCACATTCTTGATGTTGTCGTACCGGGGCTTGAACCGGCGATCTTCCGATCACAAGCACACCTTCTTAACCTCTGCGCCACCACTCCCACTCATTTTCATTCATTCATTTTCATGAGTGATTCAAAAAAATACCATACAGCCATGCTTTTTGCATTTTTTTAACTTTATCCTTGAATTCCTCGGGAAAATGAATAATGAAACAAGTCGTTTTTTGGCGGGGATTCTCAATTAAAAAACAACTGAACAAATGGTACACGAACCCCACACCCTTCACGAGAGTTTGTATTTGTATCTTGTTACATTGTCCTGTTGTTCTGTTTTATGTTGTTAATAAAGTTTTTAAAAAGCCACTTATGGTTTGACCTAATTTAACTCAGTTTTTTCTAATGTAATTCCGTTTTTTTAAGTGTTTTTTAATTCATTTTTTAATTTCATTTTTATGAAATATAATTCATTTTTTTCATGTGTTTTGTTTTATTTTATTTCTATTTTTGAAATGTAATTCCATTTTTTCAAATGCTGTTCATTTACACCTAAGGGCCACCGTAGTTCTACTTTGGCTTCTGCAGCTGAACAAAACAAACAAACAAACATAAAATGAAAAAGTTCTAAAAATTTAATATTTTTCCATCCGTACAAGGTGGAACAACAAATATGTGAGAGTTTACTCATTAAATTTATCATATTTCTGTCTTGATGGTGTGTTCAAAGACAAATATCCTGTTCAGCGTTCCAACAAACGCATCCATCTGTTGGGTTCAGTGGCTCAGTGTGATGAACCAAGAAAAACATCTAGAACGGAGTGACCCATGATTTTACTTTGGGACTGAAGTGAGGAATAGACTGGAATATTTTATTTTTCCCAGTTTCTCTTGGGAAACTTGCTCTTTTCTATTTACTCAAGGTCCCCAAACAAAACTTTATAGCACGGCGTGCAGAGTTCTTCTTCAAAACATCAACCACTTTCTTTTATTCCCTTTGCAGTAGAACACAAAAGATTTACAATTATAATAAAACTGTGAAATCTAAAGATTATTTTTTTCCCGTGTCCTTTGGCCAAAATCTCATCAGGAGTTATGCAGGTGAGGCGAAGGGAGAAAAAACAGACCGAAGCTGTAAGCGAGAGGAAAATGAATTATACCCATGCTGCACACAACAAACGAGACCGAAAGCAGGATAAGTATGCAAGACAGATGCCAAAGTCTTTCATCAAAGAATATTTGAACTGTCCTTGACCGTCTTACTGTCACTTAAATGGATTTGGTTTGAAACATCTCTTTTTTTCCCTCATATTATATACATATTTTTTATTAATTATCACAAAAGTGTTCCTGTTTTCTTCCCGGTTAATAAATTGTTAGAGATGTTTGTTAGTGTGGCTGCACGTTTCTTTCAAAAAGATCAATATATTTCTAATAAATTTGCATTAGAATTTCCTAACAGACCTTTTTTGTCATTCAAAGTAAAGCGACTGATGTCATTTTTAACATCTCGCAGATCCTCTAACCAAGACGTCCAGTAAGCCCACAGCCCGCTGCTGCTTTTATCAGGACCAGATGATGACCTGAGTGTGCTGACTACAGCTGCTGCTTCCTTCTCTGAGCCCACCTGAACGTACAGCTCCCTCAGCTCCTGCTGGAACTTCTTTGGGTCTGTTGTGATTGTCACCGGTCCAATCTCTGCAAGGAAACAGTACGAGAGAAGTGGGATCAAAAGTCTGCGTTAGATGGATAAGTGAAAGCATTTCATAAATCCCTAAATCCTGCTCTGAGGAAAACATTAGTTTTGGCAAATGCTAACGGATGTTTGGATTAAAATGTCCAAATAGGAAATTAGGTGAGGAAAAACTTCACAGGAAATAAGATCTATATGACTAACATAAGGGAAAAAAAAGAGTGGGGAATTTGTGTAGAAAATAAACACCATTGAAATAATGATCAAAGGTCAAAATAACTGCAAATCAGAAGTTGTTAAAGGGGACCACATATTCAAAATTCACTTTTTAATGTTTTTTTACTCAAATTTGGGTATTTACTTCATAAAGAAACAGTCCTAAGGCCAAAAAAATGCACCCAGTGGTTTATTTACTATAAGTATATTTATTTATCTTTGGTAGAAACACTCCGATTGCACTTCCTGCGGTTTGTGACGTCACAAACCGCAGCCACAACCCACACCAAACCTGAGTCCAGCCCCTCACCTAGCAACCCCTGGTGCGGCTCAACCCACTTCACTATAAAAGACGTCACGGTTGCCGAGCAGTTTAGGAACTGACCTGGCGGTCATTTATTTATTTATTCATTTATTTAGCCCCCGGGGGGGCTATGGGCTCAGCCCTGCTCCAGCCAGCAGCACATCTTGAGTAAAACCAGAATGTTTTATTACCTTGTTTGAATGAACTCTGTCTCGTTGAAACTGTGCACACACACTCTCGCGGTTTGGACTTGTTTCTTATATGATGGAGGACTGCTCTTACACAACTGTCAGTTTGGTCGAGCGGTTACGACACTTGAGCGGCACGCAGGAGACTAGAGTTCGCATCCTGTCAACGGCATCGTTTTTTTTCCCCCTTTTTATTTAAAGCCTTTTGTTTCGGAGAAATCGGGGTGAAACTAGATATATACATCGACATAATAATACTTTATAATTGTTATTTTTACGTTTTAGTTCAATTTTTAGTGTAATATCGCTCCCAACGCGCAGCCGGCAGAAAACTGTGCACACACACACACTTACTCGCGGGACGACAGTCTGTACCATCAAGCACCACTGATCGATATATTTTCAGATTAGCAACTTATTTATTTTAAGAATACCTTTCACTTCATCAAAATCTAATCAAAACTTCAGCGTTCTAAATGTAGGTGGTTGTGATTGTTTCTTATACGATGAAAGACTGCTTTTTGCATAACTGCCCGGTTGGTCTAGAGGTAGTGAATTGGAATCGTTATCCGAAGGACACGGGTTCGCTTCCCGGTCGCGGCATCTTTTTTTTTATTTTTTTCCGGAGAGATCGGGCTGCAGTTAGCTGCTGGCTTTTGAGGACAGTGTGGGTCCGGTCCGGTCAGAGGTTAGGTTGCCTCATATGGACAAATTAACTGGAAACACTCTTTGCGTTTGTCTGGATTGGATGTGCAGCCAGCCGTGGACCAAAGCGCTGCATGCAACTAGCAGGAGCTACGCGGGCTGTTTGTTACCGAAGGAGGAGGAAGAGCTCGGATTCGGGAGGGCATGATAAAAAGGAGCAGCTAATGGCGGCGCACACAAACAGCTTTCGGTAAGTTATTTTTTAAGCTAGCACTAACAGTAAGTCAAACGAGTAATAAAAAAAGGCTAATTTTAAAACAACAACAGATTTGAGATACTGGCAGTTACAGAGGGCGGAGACAGAGTTTTGACGGGCGTGGACTTCAGAGCTCATTATCATAAACAGGTCGTTTAGAACGGAAGTTAGAAATGGCAGAATTAAAAAGGGTATAATTTATTATCTAAGAATTATTTTTTGTATTAAATTGAATGAACGGGGTCTGGATAGCACACAGACATACCATAAAAATTAAAAAAAACAATATGTGGTCCCCTTTAACATTCTCAACTCTCTTGGCCCAGTAGTAAAAACACAATCTGTTACTAACCCCTTGGTTTACTTCTGAACTTCAATCCATGAAGGCCAAAGGTTTCCAACTGGATCAACTCTATTAAACATCTGGTCTCACTACCTACAAACACATCTACGTATCTCACTAAAACAATTCAGTCTTCAAACCAAATCCACTCATTGCTCTGGTGCACAATGTGATGTGTCACAAAGAGTAATAGATTATGAAGCAATGGGCATTATGCTGGACCAATGAAAACGATTTTAGACAGAAGGCATGCAGTCAGTGCTGTTTTGATCTGTATTAGGAGAAAAGTCTTTTTCACTTTGACTCCACCTCAGTGATGGGAACAGGACAGAGGCATGAGACGGTACTGATAGAGTCCTGTGGAAGAAAGTGCAACCTTACATTTATCTGCTATGTTCCAGCTGTTTCATTCAGTGTATGGTGATTCCTCTACTTTAAACTCTACTGGATGGGAAGACGTGTTTCTATACATGGCAGCACATCCTGAGCCTAGATCAGCTGGAGGTTTCTGCCTGTTAAAAGGAAGTCGTTTCTTTCCACTGTTGCCAACATGCTGCTCATGATGGGAGATTGTGACAAAGTGCAGATTTGATGCAATCTGCTGGCTTCCTTATATTTTTTCATTCAACCTTTATTTATACAGGCTAGCCTCGTTGAGCCACGGGGACTCATTTACAAGAGGGACCTGTTTCACTCACACCCAGGGTCAATTTAGAGTTACCAATCAGCTTAACATTAGATAACATAGATCATTTTTACTAATTGGTGTTTAACAATATACTGGTTTGCAATAGGAACAAAAGACTATGAAGGGGTTTGAATATAGATCTGAACTGGATATGACTTTAGTTGTGAACTGGAATTAAACGAATTCCCCTTGAAATGAGGAGACGACCCTAAAAGGGTCCAATGAACGTCCATGTCTTTGATGCTGTTGTGGTGGAGAGGAGAACATCTCAGTGTGCTGTCACTGAGTGCATCTGATCTTACCTCTTGTTGCTTCCTGAAGAGTCCATGAGAGCAGAATCCTTTTCGTTGCCATTAGAGCTGACCACAGATCCGTTGCCATGGGACTCGTTGCCATGGGACTCGTTGCCGTGGGATTCCGTCCCGCTCCCGCTTGAGCCCATGCCGCCCATTTCTACGTCCTCGTGCAAAGGTGGCCGCTGTCGCTTCCTGTCGTCATGGGAGGAGTCCAGTGAGGCCGGGTGCTCGTGGCTGCTGTCGCTCCCTTCAGAAACAAGTCCTAGCTCGGGGTCAAGGTCCACGCCGTCCCTCCGCCCACAGCCCTCACTGTAACTGCTGGCCATGTGATGAAGCTGGCTCAGAGAGCCACACAGTGGACCCTGCTCCTCTTTAGACCGAAAACCAACCCGGTTCCGCTCAAAGGCGTCTAGGCTCGAGTACAGGTAAAGCTTTGGATCGTTGTCCTCAGACATGATAAGGACCAAAGCACAAGGAGCTCACAATGAGGTTACTTTCCACATGGCGATGCAATGCGGTGCACGGCACTGTGATGAGGTGCAGCCTGAGGGAGGAAACAGAACAGGTGAGGTTACACTGCACCTCCATTAGCAGACTGATGGTGAAGCAAAGATCTTAAAAATGAAAGAACAAGTTAAACCATCACAACCACACACAGTTAACACCTTGTTTGACCTTTTCCAGGAAGGTTGAAGCTCCGGACAGCTAAACCTTCACAGCTCTTCACATAAAAAATGAATCTATTCGAATATTAAACTCAACTCTGAAGACACTGCACAAACAAACCGTCTACTGTCACACGTTAACCGGAAATAATTTGTGATTTAGAAGAGCTTCAAAATGCTTCAAAATCCTATTAAACTACTGTATTACTAGAGTTCTCTCCTCTGCTTGGCCTTTAGCTAATTGATCAGCAGGAGGATGGAAAACCTGACAACTAATCTCTGAGGGGTTGATCTCTTTTTCCTTCACGTGAGGAACGGCAATCTCTGCCATGATTAGACTCGCCACCTTAAATAAACATGTCCTTATTTAAGAGTTAGGAGCCACAAAGACACGGAGCATTACAAACAACAATCATTTAATCATCTATGTTAAGTTTGGTTAAGTCACAACATGCTTAAAGGAACAAAAACATGAAGACTTATTTCTTGCTTTTGAAAACCAACAAATACTGTACATCGTAAATGGTAAATGGAGCTTACTTATATAGTGCTTTCCAGCCCCCTATGAGGGGCCCCAAAGCGCTTCACAGTACCAACCATCCACCCATTCATACACACATTCATACACCGGTAGCGGTAGTCTGCCATGCAAGGCGCCAGCCAGTCCTACCGGGAGCAACTCGGGGTTAAGTGTCTTGCCCAGTGACACAACGACACATGGTGTAGGAACTTGGGATTCGAACCTCCAACCTTCCGATCGGGGGTCGGCTGCAACTACCACTGTGCCACGGCCAGAAAAGAATGATCTGTTTAGCTGATGTGAAGTGAATAGTTCTCTAAAAGAGAGCAGCTAAAAATACAGCAGCTCCCATTTTTATCATCTCTTCAGCCTCCTCCACCTCTACATCCTCCGCAGCAGAAGAGCAGGAGTCAGTGCTAAACAAAGCTGTACAACAGCAAGCACAGGAGAAAACATCTGAACTATTTTAGTGCTTCCAGTGTCAGATTGCCGCTGCTCGTGTGGGACTGCACATTGCTCTTTATACAAGTTGTTTTATGTTAACTTTTAACAGAAGTCTTGTCTTCAGCTGTACAAATCGTCTAACGTTTTACAATAAAATAAAAAAACCTCATTAGGAAAAGTGTATCGTGACAAAACGTCAAGAATCACACAAACCCATAAATGAGTAATTACTCTAAAATAACATATACATGTATAGCAGAAGATAGAAAGAATGCAAGAAATATGTAAAAACGGGTTACTTTGATGAAAACAGCCCTTTTCCTGGACAAGCAGTTCATGTACAGGCTCTTATTGAAATATATTTTTCACATGTAAACGTCCGTACCACAGCAGCCACTTCAGATAAAACTAAGCCCACAAGCTAAACTATGGATCCAGACTACTTTCTCAAAAAGTAAAAACTCACGTTCAGCTTCTGGAGCGTCACACGTTTTAAATGGACTCACCACGGACTTCCTCATCCATGTGTAAAAGAATCACCAGAAAGACGAAGCATCCAAAAGTAGATGAACAAATCCACTGGAGTGAAGAGAACAAGATCCACTAACTCTTTCTGGTAGTTTAACGTGTACGTCTGAAAACAGCAAAAGGCTGTGACACCCTGACACCAGTATACCAGCACAGATGTCAGGAATTATACAACTGGCTCCAGTCACATGGATCCAGTGGAGCAGGGTTTCATAAAACCACATGCCTGCTCCTCCAGCACCTGAGTGCTTTCCAACAGATACAAAACAGACTCTATAAAACTACCATATTCTCTTGGGATTTAAATGAATTAATGCTTCTATTAAAAATAATACATAAACTCTAATATATTCAGGCAACACAAATGCAGACCTTCAGAGGGAATTATTGAGTAATTAGCATTTTTTGTGCCAAGACCTACTTCTGCATTTACTCAAAATGCCAGCGCTGTTTATTTTATACTTGTTAATCACCCTTATGAAATATAACATTTACATATCAACAGGCAGAGTACATTAAGTTTAGGTTTTGAATTTTCTATTCTCTAAAACGATTAATCCCAATCTTT
Source organism: Garcialebias charrua (assembly GCA_038048925.1). Taxonomy (NCBI): domain Eukaryota; kingdom Metazoa; phylum Chordata; class Actinopteri; order Cyprinodontiformes; family Rivulidae; genus Garcialebias; species Garcialebias charrua. The sequence continues at coordinate 26,471 of JBBPBX010022282.1, forward strand.
TCTATATTAAATGGTGAACTTAATGTTTAAATTAAGAAGGGGTAAGCACCTCCCTGTTAGTGTATATGTCCAAATGACCACTAAACACTAACAAATCCATTTGATTATCACATCACTATTAATAAATCTCTGGATAATACCAGTATGGAGACTGGGGAAATGAGGCTAGACAACTGATTTACAGTATAATGCATTCCCTTTATGTATGTTTTCAAGCTATAATCACAGTCAATAACAGTTGAATTAAAGAAGATATGAGGAGTAAATATAAATGTTTTAAAGGGATTTAGCCGCCCTCCCTCCTCAGCAACAGGATGACCTGTTCACACACACGTTGACCTGCAATCCACGGCACGGTTCACTGACACAGTTATGTAAAAGTAACCATATCGGTCAAAATCCACAACTAAATAAGTCCAGTTTACCCACAGACGACATGTTTAACAAAACATCACTGCCCTCCTCCTATATGAGAGGTCAAAAAACTCAAACCGGTATTTTTGAGGGTTTAAAGGTAAAAAAAAAAAAAGTAGGGCAATCCCGATGTCGCGCATGCGCAGATAGCGATTTCATTATGCAACTTTTTTTTTTATAGATCGAGGACTCATCCCTGCTAAAACTACCGCGTTTAATTGACGTGAAACCAACCTGTGGTGTCGAGATGAAACCCCACTCTTTGGTCGTCTTCGGTGAAAAAAAAGAAGCAAAGTCAAACAATAAAAACAACATTCAGCACCTGAAGACAGTATTCCTCAATGGGAGAATGGCCACAGTGATTGACACAGTAACGTAGGTCCCGCCCCTGCTGGCTTCGTCAGTTGGCTGCCAGCGAATCAGCGAGCTCAGCACGCGACCTCAATTTAGACTCCGCCCAAAGCCAACTCTGAATGGCTGTCGGCTCGGGGTTTCCATGGGAAACGTTACGGAACAGCGTTAGCGAAAGCTGATTGGTCCAAAGAGCTGTCCGTCGTTTTATATAAACAAGTCGGTCTTTGCACGTGGAATCTCATGTTGGTGTTTCATGAAGCGGAGGCGCGGCGCGGGGCCGTTACGACTGCACGGACGGAGTCCAAAACGTCTCAAATGTTGCAATTGCATAAACGTAAAAAAAAAGGAAACATTGCACATGAAGCAAGGTTGTTAAAAAAACAGAACAAAATAGCATCAACATGGACAAGAAATGGATACGTCTTTATCAAAACACATGAAGAGTCTCAGCCAAAATTATTAAAGAACTGAAGGATCTGGATGAACTCAGGAGATGAAAAATTACAAATCAATGAAACAACTCACACTCAAAATGGACAAAATATACAGTGAAATGAACAAATACATTAGAACATGACAACATACGACTCAGAACCTAAAATATATAATGTTGAAAATGTGATTGATGCAAATTTTTTTCCTGTAATAAAAGATAGCGAATATTATAATGAAGAGCAGTTTAATGACATCAATATATCAAATGGAGTTCTCTCTATTATTCACTTTAATAGCAGAAGTATAAATGCAAACATATCCAAAATAACAGATTACTTAAAACAGTTAAATAGAACTTTTACGATAATAGCGCTGTCAGAGACATGGCTCAATGATGATAACACAAGTAATATTCACATCGAGGGGTATGAATTATATCATATGAACAGAAATAATAAAAGAGGTGGTGGAGTCGCTCTATTTGTCAATAATGAAATAAAATGTAAATTAAATAGTGAAATGTCAATAATAGTTGATAATATTATGGAAATGATAACAATAGAAATAATAAACAAAAACGATAAAAACATAATAATAAGTTGTGTATATAGATCACCAGGAGCAAATATAGAAATATTCACTGATAAAATCTTGGAGCTAATGGAGAAGAGTTTTAATAAAAAAGTTTTTTTGTGTGGAGACTTTAACATTGATATGGGAAATAAAACAGATTCAAATAACATAGCACATTTATAAACTCAATGTACAGTTTAAATATGTATCCATTGATATCAAAGCCAACAAGAATTACAACTCATAGTGCCACAATAATTGATAATATTTTCACAAATATAACAAATGGGGATGTGATAGGTGGTATCTTAACGACCGACTTAAGTGATCATTTACCAGTTTTCACAATCTATAAAAATGATCAAAGCATCACAAAAGCAGTTACAACGAAGAAAAAGATCATAAACACGTCAAAAAAGTTTTGGAAAAATTAAAAGAGGATCTAGATAAACAAGACTGGAATGAAGTGTATGTTGATGATGTGAACAGAGCATATGATGAGTTTATGAATATCTTGGAAGCTCTGTATGAAAAAAATTGTGTGCAAACAAATTACACAAAGAGAAATATGGTTGACCAACCATGGATGACAAAAGGGTTGAGAAATGCTTGTAAAAAAAGAATTATTTGTATTCATCATTCTTGAAATTGCGAAGTCAGAGCGCTGAAGAAAAATATAAAAAGTATAAAAATAAATTAGTAGGGATCAGTGGTGGGCAAATGAACGCTAGGTAGCGCTAAAGTGCTAATCCGCTTACAGTGGACCTAAACTTTTTGTCAGCGTTTTTGTGAATTGACTAACTTTTATAATTCATAAGCGGATTTGTGCTATTTTTATTTAAAATGCAGTACCGCTAATAACTAATTATCTATCAGTAAAAACCAATAAACTTATTTACAAGCTCTTATGCTGCTTGTTTTACCTTTTTCCCCACCGTAAACAGCAGAGGAGGAAAGGGTGTGAGGGTGAGGGGGGCAGAGCTGAGAACAGACTCGGCTCTACCATGTAGGTAAATGCCTGGGGGTCCCATTTCAGCAGTGGCCCCGGCCCCGCCTCGCCCCGTGCAGTCACCTACATCACTAACATTGATCCTGCTTGTTAATGTACATTTAACATAAAAATAATTATAGTTACGATGAAAACGATCATTAAATACGCAATAAAAAAAACGGTCGATTTCTTTATCCCCCTACTAAAAATGGACTATTCCATCTTGACATCTTCCGGGTCACTCAGAGGTGAACTCGGGGGCTAATTCTGTGGCTACTGTTTGTGCTGGGTACTTGGATAAATCCGTAGAGAACCCCGCTGTTTCAAGCCAAATTAACGCGGCCGGAGGAGTTTATTGAGGGTTTTGTGTCGACCATTTGACGGTGAGTCGTTATTTTTATGTATTTTAGTTACTTTTCATTAAATCTGTTGACTACCTATAGACGCTAACTGTGTCTGCCTGTTGGTAGTGCTGGGTTACTAATGGATAAATCCGTAGAGAACCCCGCTGTTTCAAGCCAAATTAACGTGGCCGGAGGAGTTTATTGAGGGTTTTGTGTCGACCATTCGACGGCGAGTCGTTAGTTTCATGTATTTGGGTTACTTTATGTATAAATGCGGTGGCGACACACCCGTGTATTTGAGATTTAAACGTGGTTTTAGGGATTAAAAGATCATTCTATTTTTTGTTAATTTCGTGGCCGAATAGAATATATGTACGTAAAGTATTAAATAAATCCTTTGATTTTTGTAATTTCATCCTTTTAGGATCATTTTTGTTACTTTTCAGTTGGCAGTGTAGTGCAAATATTGATAACGCTGCCGGCTATATATAAATATATATATATATATATATAATATTATATAAATATATAA
>JBBPBX010022283.1:0-19758 GCA_038048925.1 Garcialebias charrua
TTTATTGTAAAATACTCTAATATCAGATTCAGATCAGATAAACTGTTTCAAACTGTCTAGATATTAATTTTCATAATGACACTAATGTATTAATATAATGAAAATGGATGTGTCATGATGAAAACAAAAAAGGCATTCACATCAACATCACATTCCTGTTTTGAGTCCTGTTTTTACAGCTTATTTACCACCAAAACCAATTGATGACTCATGGGCAGAACATGGTCCACAAGATTATCCCATTTGTCCTCCATAGTTTTAAAAATGTATAAACCAAACACATTAATCAGATTAGATCCTTACAGTTGATACATTCTTAACGGTATTGGCATTTCAAAGTTTTGAATTTCAGAATTTGTATAGGATTTTATTCCATTATTATTTAGCGTTTAATTTGTATTTTCTAAATATAAACAAATTGAAAAACATATCCAATACAATAAGCGGAGACATGGCTAACTAACTGTCTAGCTTCTGTAATGTTTAATTGAAGAAAAAAATGGGCTCATGAACAATTTGCATTGTATCTTATAGCACATACTTTACATTTCTGAACAATTTCAAATGGATGGTTAACATTCTAGCAACACAGTGGCACAGTTGGTAGAGCTGTCACATCTCAGTGAGAAGGTTGCCAGATCGAATTCCGGCCAGGAGGTCATTCTTGTCCTATTGGACGGGCCTCACATACGCTTTCGACACCATCGACCATGAGATCCTCATTGCTAGGTTGGAGCAGTGGGTGGGCATCACAGGGTCAGCCCTCAATTGGTTCAGATCCTACTTCTCTGACAGGTCCTTTTGTGTTTCCATAAACGATTTTAGTTATGCAGTGGCGGCACTTAAATGGGGTGTTCCGCAGGGGTCCATCCTGGGTCCTCTACTATTCTCCTTATACCTACTGCCACTCTGTGCTATTTTCCAGAAACACAACATACCTTTCCATTTCTAGGCCGATGACTGTCAAATTTACTTCCCCCCAAGAAACAATGGTACATGCTCTATTCAACCTCTGCTCAACTGCCTGGCTGACATCAGGGACTGGATGGCTTTAAATGTCTTAAGTTTCAATAAAAAGAATTCTGAAGCCATATTGTTCCTTCCCAATGACACAATCTCGAACCACTGCATCGACCTTTCTGCTCTAGCCCTGTCTGAAAAACAAAAAGTCACAAATCTGGGAGTGATAATGGATCCTTCCATGAAACTCAACAGTCATGTAAACATGATTGTCAAATCCTGTTTTTTCCAGCTGAGGCGACTGTCTAAGCTGAAGCCCATATTATCAAAAATAACCTGGAGACAGTGATTCACGCATTTATTACATCTAGGCAAGGGGTCACCAACGTGGTGCCGGCGGGCACCCGGGTGCCCCCAAGGACCATTTGAGGTGCCCCCGGACCTGTTCTAAAAATAGCACAACTCACTACTAAGCTGCATTTAAAATTTCATTTTATTCAGTTGTTATTCTTTTTTTGTATTTATATATATTTTAAAATGTCTATCTTAAAAATATGTTCTTAAAAATATGTTTATTATACATTTTTTTTCAATTCACGCTTTGTTATTTCCAAAGAGTTTATCAAACTGGTGCCCTTTGTATGACTCCGTACCCACGAAGTAGCTCTCAGTTTCAAAAAGGTTGGTGACCCCTGATCTAGGCTTATTACTGCAATTCACTCCTGTTTGGTATCAGTCAGACCACCACTGCCCGATTACAACTGGTTCCGAACGCAGCAGCTCGATTTTTAACTAGTACACGCAAAAGTGAGTACATTACACCAGCACTTTGGTTGGCCTTGTCACTGTTTTGAGTGCTTTATAAATAAAATGGTATAGTATGGTATTCTGGGTGGAGTTTGCATGTTCTCTCCGTGCATGCGTGGGTTTTCTCACTCCTGTTTCCTCCCACAGACCAAAAACATGCATGTTAGACTGATTGGTAACGCTAAATTGTCCCTGGGTGTGTGAGAGAGAATAGTTGTATGGCTCTTTGTGTCCCTGTGACGGACTCCCCGCCTTTTTCACAGTGACTGCTGGACATGGACACCAGTGACCCCTGTGATCCAAAAAGGAAGAATCAGGTAAAAGATAATGGATGGATGGATAGTTAATTTAAAAAAAATGTTTTAAAGTAATTTGACGGTAAGCTGCAATTTTCAAATCTATGATCAGACACCCATTCCAGGGCATTAGGACACAATTTAAATCAGAAGAAGACATTTTTTGAATACATTGTATTTAATACTGCAACTCTTTAACAAATGCACCAACTAGACACAAACTAGACCAAATTCTGGAAGTTTCTTCTGTTAGGAGGAAGTCATTCCTTCCCACAGTCGCCAACACGCTGCTCAAGATGGGAGGTTTGGATGAAGTTAAGGTTGAACTCAATGAGATGGCTTCCTTAGACATAACTTTTACCATTCTACTTTTTTAATGTTTATAAATAATTATGTACAGAAGTTTGAGATTTCAAAGTTCATGCTTTAAGGCAAAAAAAAAAATCAGACAAGGTTAAGTCGTCTTCTGGACGGTTTGTTAGCACAACCAGTTTGGTGGCGCTAAGATGGTTTCTGTAGTCCGCCTTCTCCTTTTACCTGGATTATCAAGCATGAACTTTGATGGTTTGAACCACTTTGGCCATGGCTGCCTCAGACGATTCGACGGGGGATTGGACGGACTCTAGAAACCATCTGAGAACCATCAAACTGGTTGAACCACGACGTGAAGGTGCTATTTATAAGACGGAGTTAGTTGTGACTCCTCGGACTGATGAAGTCAAAAAGAACCCATTCAGAGGACCTGATTTAACTTTGTTGGGACGTTTGGAGCTTGGCTTAAATTACAAAAATCAAAAAATAATTTGGTTTATTGCTGCTAAATTAAGTCACGCATTAAGAAAAACAATGTACTTGTAGCTAAGTACAGGGGTCCCCGACTTACGAGCGAGTTCCGTTCCTACGAGTCACTCGTAAGACGAAATCTCGTATGTCGGAACCCGAAACACGCGTCGCTCGTAAGTCCGGATTTTCGGTCGTAAGTCGGAAAATGTATGCTAGCACTACTACGAACATACTACGAACACTCGTTTTTCATCACAAACGTTCATACTAGTTCATAAACATGCTCAGAAACTTGTTTCCAAACGGTTAGCTAACACACTTTCATCTAAAAACACATAAAAGTGCTGTATTTTATGTATGTTCTTTACAAATTTACTGTTCGTTAGTGAGCTCGTAAGTCCGGAACCTCGTCTGACGATGCGCTCGTAAGTCGGAGACCCCCTGTAGATGTTCATTTTTGGAACTCCTTTTATGGCAGTTGATACGTTTACCTTCCTCGTGACGCTTCTTGCACATGGCGCCGTCTCTAATCGTAGAGGCTGCAGACAACGCTTGCACTTTTATCCCAGTTCCAGATGATGCAGAGCTCTGGTGTGAGCTCCCACCAAAGAACAGTAGCACAGCTGCTCCGACAGCCATGATTGATGGTCAAAGCAGCACAGGGGGGTTGCACAGGGAGTCCTTCTCTTTGTTTCCCCCCCTCGCCTCGGCACGAGTCAGCGTGAGTTAGCTAATTTAAAAGTGTTGAATCGGTAACATGCAAACTTAACGGGGAGATTTAATGAAACCAGCTGATGACAACGCGATAAGAGCGTCCTCGCTGTGTCTGCGAGTGAATCCGATTGACGTATTATCTCCCCTCACAGGGGAAGCAAAAGCAGAGAATCATAACCAAGTCAAGTCCATTCACTTAGCCGCAGTCAGCAAGCACAAAGGCTTTTAAGGTTAAAACACACTCAGGAGTTTGATGTAGTGGTGATATGTATTTATCTGAGTTCAGCTAACTAGTAGTGTCAGGAAATCAATCATTAATACAATAAGTGTGTCACTGGTTTTAAATTATTTACCTTCTTAATAATAATAATGAATTTAATTTATAACGCACTTTTCATTAACAAAAATCTCAAAGTGCTACGAAGTACAACAAAAATCAAGTAAAAACAAGTGATAAAATCAAGTAAAATCAATAATAATATCAACTAAGATCAAAGATAAAATTATGTGGAGGCAGAATAGGCTCGCTTAAAAAGAAAGGTGTTAAGCCGTTTTTAAAGTCAACCAGTGACTGTGGAGCTCTCAGGTAGTCAGGGAGGGAGTTCCAAAGGCGGGGGGCAGCCACACAGAAAGCCCGGTCTCCCATAGTCCTTAATTTGGTTCGAGGAATGTGAAGGAGATTACTGTTCTGTGATCGTAGAGACTGGGTGGATGAATATGGTGCAAGAATGTCCTTTAGATAATCTGGTGAAGTGCCGTGTAAGCATTCTTATTCATCTCACCCTCTAATGATGAACAACAAACTGTATACTGTTTTGGATTTGTAAGACACGTGCAGCGCTGCTCTGTTGGACAGAAGAGCACCGGCGAGAATGTGAACAAAATCCTGAATCATACCAAAAAAAAAAAGGTGATTCACATCCAGAAAACGTGGAATTCAAACTTTCCAAAGCAAAATATCAGAATAAATGTAACAGTTGCTCCAACATGCAGCCACCATTGCAGTGGATAAGCAGTTATCTGAGGGATAGAAAACAGTTTGTACAGATGGATGATGTACGATCTAATTTACGCAGGACTTCATGTGGAGTACCACAAGGTTCAGTACTTGGACCTAAGTTGTTTATTTTATATGTAAATGATTTAAATGAAGTGTCTGATATCCTCAGATGTGTTTTATTTGCTGATGATACCACTTTTTTCTGTTTGGGTGAAGACTTTGAACAGATGTTTGAGTTGATAAAGACGGAGATTGAAAAAAATACAAAATTGGTTTAAATTAAATAAGTTATCATTGAAGGTTGATTAACTAATCTTATGATATGTATTTAAAAAAAGATAACTGGATTTTTCTTTCAAAATTGATGGTACTGTAGAGACTGATATGTAGAGTAAATGAGGTAAAGTTTCTGGGCGTAATTATTGATGACAAACTGTCATGGAAACAGCATATAAATATTGTAAAAACAAAAATATCTAAGTCCAATGCAGTATTGTGTAGAGTAGGGACATGTTGAATAATAATGTTTTGTGTTTGCTTTACAATACAATCATAGTTCTGCATTTACCTTATTGTGTTAATGTTTGGAGTACAGCATGTAAAACCATAACTAAGCATATTTTTATTCTGCAAAAAAGAGCTGTAAGAATTATAACAAGAAAGCATTATTGTCATCCATCTAATGTTCTGTTTTGTCAATTGAAATTACTTAAGTTTTATGATTTGGTAGACTATAATATTCTTCTACTTATGTATAAAGCTCAGAATTACTTACTACCATCAAACATTCAAGGATATTTTGTGAAAAGAAAAAGTTGCTATAATTTAAAGGGAATATATATTTTTGTTAAACCTAAGTATAGAACCAGTTTAAAGGGTAGGTCTACTACAACAAAGGGAATAGGTCTATGCAATAGTCTGGAGGACAATGTAAAAAAAGTGAAGTCAATGTTAAAATTTAAGAAAAAGATTAAAACTATTGTGTTGAAAAGATACATATAAGTTGATTAATATCTAATGAATTCTAAATGGTAATTTTGATGAGTTATGGTTTTTGTTGTATTATATAGGGCTAATTATTGTTTGAATTAATAGTTTGAATTGATTGTGTTTATGAAGGAGCAGATATGATAAGAAATGTTTCTTCTTCTGCTTCCTTTCATTTTTTTATTTTATTCTGAAATTGTCTTTGTGTTTTATATGGAAATTAATAAATAAAAATAAATAAAACCTTGAGCGCCACATTTAATATTTGTTATAAATAATAAAATAAAACATCAGATGATATAGAGGTTTTCCACTTGCTCTTTACCTTTGAAGAAATGCAACTTACCAGTATTTCAACCCAACATACAGAGCAACTGGTAAAATTCATCAGTACAATTTTTTTTTTAATTTTAACAGAGAAAGCTCTTACTGTCTGATAATCCATTAAATTCTGTCTCTTTAACATTCTCCCTGGATCTCTGTTGCCCAGGTAAGGTTGTTGTTTCCTTGACCCTTTCTCCTTCCCTTGTTTGTGCTCGTTTTGTATTCTCCCTCGAACCGGCTGTACAGACGCAGTGTGAAGTACCGGAGGCTTCCGAGCAGCTAGTGGAGGTTAAAAGATTGCGTTGTGGCCGGGCAGGGCCTGACAGTCTGGGCACTGGATCAGTCAGTGGATTTGGAGGCTGGTGGCTGAAGCTATCCCCTTAGGTGCACCGACTGAACAACTTGCCTCGTACTGGACCCAAGCTTGTGTGAGAGAGAGTTTGTCTGGAATAAGGATTTGTCTGGCCTCTGGTGGACTCCCTTGTGGCCTAGATAAAGAGTGCAACAAACTGAGAACTCCTGTGGCCTAGAAAAATAAATGTACACACTGACCGATTCTTCTCCTAGTTTACAACTTTTTAGCTTCTCCTCAGAAGATATCTTTAGCCGTAGCAAAGCTGCATTTATTTTTGCATGTTAAACATAATTTTATGAGTTTGTGTTGTATGAACGAACGAAAATATATAAAAAAAAATACATTTTGTTGAACCAGCTCCACAAGATAGCGTAAATAATTGTTTTGTTAAAAGGAAAGTTCAGATCTGATGAAAAGTTTTGAACAAACGTTAATTTACCTGTTCCGGATAAATATTTGAGAACCTCACTTTGGAGAAATCTAAATTACCATATTTTTTGCCTTATAAGTAGCCGGTTTTTTTTGCAAAATGTGCATGCCCTGCGACTTACATGCCTAAACGACTTGTGTTTTTTCCCCATATTTATAAACCAATTTTTGGCAGGGATATGACCGTTTTCATTCATTCTTACTGAAAATATTGAACACTATCATTTTCAGCCGCTAGAGGGCACTTGAGTAGTATGGCATGCCGTTGTATCATGTAATAGTTAAAAGTGGCTATTAATGACACAATCAGCTTGCCTTAGCCCGCTACCTTCGTCTAGCTCGCCTGGAGCAACCATCAAATCAGCTTCATTTTGCTGTGCCGCCCCGGTGAAATGCAGCTAATATGACCACTGAAGTGCAGTGGTGGGCCCTCCGACCGCTAGGGAGCGCTAAAGCGCTAATCCGCTTATAGCGTACCTAAAGAAGTTGTTAGCTTTACAGCGGATTGACTAAGTTTTATAATTCATAAGCGGATTTGTGCTATTTTTATTTAAAATGCAGTACCGCTAATAACTAATTATCTATCAGTAAAAACGAAATAACTTATTTACGAGCTCGGACGACAGCTAACAGACTATATCCTGTCAGCGCCGGATGTGGTCCGTGACAAAAAAGCGTCCCCCTCAGTCTCTTGGTGTGTGCTCTCTCTATAGCAGTTAGCAGCCAGTGTGTTACTCTGCAGCCTTATTGCTTGTTTTCGAAGAGTCAGACGAAGACTTTTTAACATGGAGGGTGAACTTGTGGATGTTTCTCAGCGGCCTACGCGACGCGTCTGGATTTAAAAAAGTTCGCCACATTAGCACTCTTCAAAATGGCGTCCGCGACGGCCAAAGAAGCCAGGATTTTACAACAAAACACGGTAAAACAATTATTTCTTTGCTGAGAAAAAATATATTTCATAGCTGACGTTATAGCACAAGTTTTTCTGAGCTTGAGAGTTTCACGAAATGGTCAAATCTGCTGGATTAAAAAAAGTAGTTCACCATTAGCACTCTTCAAAATGGCGTCCGCGACGGCCACAGAAATTAAGAACATAAAATAGCTGACAGGGCAGCAAACTTACATACTCAGGGAATCACAAGGAACTCAGGAGACAGAGGCAACAGGAGACAATGCCAGGACAACGATAAACACAGAGATACAGACTTATTTTTGATTTGATTTGATGTTTATTCATTCATTTTAAAAGAACAATACAAAACAGTTTCATCAGATACAAGGATGAATAGACTTTTAGCTGAATGGATGGATGGATAGACAGTTAGCTGAATGGATGGATGGATGAATAGACAGTTAGCTGAATGATGGATGAATAGACAGCTGAATGGCTGGATAGATGGATGAATAGACAGTTAGCTGAATGGATGGATGAATAGACAGTTAGCTGAATGGATGGATGGATAGACAGTTAGCTGAATGGATGGATGATGAATAGACAGTTAGCTGAATGATGGATGAATAGACAGCTGAATGGCTGAGATGGATGAATAGACAGTTAGCTGAATGGATGGATGATGGATAGACAGTTAGCTGAATGGATGGATGGATAGACAGTTAGCTGGATGGCTGAATGGATGGATGAATAGACAGTTAGCTGAATGGATGGATGGATAGACAGTTAGCTGGATGGCTGGCTGGCTGGATGGATGGATGGATGAATAGACAGCTGAATGGATGGATGAATAGACAGTTAGCTGAATGGCTGGATGAATAGACAGTTATCTTAATGGATGGATGAATAGACAGTTAGCTGAATGGATGGATGAATAGACAGTTAGCTGGATGAATAGACAGTTAGCTGAATGGATGGATGAATAGACAGTTAGCTGAATGGATGGATGAATAGACAGTTAGCTGAATGGATGGATGAATAGACAGTTAGCTGAATGGATGGATGAATGGATGGATGAATAGACAGCTGAATGGATGGATGAATAGACAGTTAGCTGAATGGCTGGATGAATAGACAGTTATCTTAATGGATGGATGAATAGACAGTTAGCTGAATGGATGGATGAATAGACAGTTAGCTGAATGGATGGATGAATAGACAGTTAGCTGAATGGATGGATGAATAGACAGTTAGCTGAATGGATGGATGAATAGACAGTTAGCTGAATGGATGGATGAATAGACAGTTAGCTGAATGGATGGATGAATAGACAGTTAGCTGGATGGATGGATGGATGGATGGATGGATGATAGACAGCTGAATGGATGGATGAATAGACAGTTATCTTAATGGATGGATGAATAGACAGTTAGCTGAATGGATGGATGAATAGACAGTTAGCTGAATGGATGGATGAATAGACAGTTATCTTAATGGATGGATGAATAGACAGTTAGCTGAATGGATGGATGAATAGACAGTTAGCTGAATGGATGGATGAATAGACAGTTAGCTGGATGGATGGATGGATGGATGAATAGACAGTTAGCTGAATGGATGGATGAATAGACAGTTAGCTGGATGGCTGGATGGATGATCTTTAACAAGTTCTAAAATCATTAAAATTTAACCTCAGCTTGTGCCTCTGACCCAACAGAACCTCCTTCAGCAGCAGAATCCTCTGTGGTTCTCTGCAGGACTTCATCAGTCTCTCTCCTGGTTCTGGAGGAGTTCTGACCCACTCTTCTTTCCATTGTTGCTTCAGTTCTTTGAGGTTTCTGCTCAGCTCTCTGAAGGTTTCAGGTTCAGGTTCTGGACTCTGACTGGGCCGTTGATTTGATTTGATGTTTATTCATTCATTTTAAAAGAACAATACAAAACAGTTTCATCAGATACAAGAATACAAGTAGGATAAAATGAAAGGAGCAGAAAGAAGATGAAATCTTATTATATCTGCCCCTTATTTCACAGTTTGTTCAACCAATGATAACCTTCAAACTACATCACAAAATGAATAATCTACTTAATTTTTCTAACTGTAATACACAAACACACTAAGCTACATCATATATAGTTTTTGAGCAAGTCCTTTTTGACCTTTTTCTTAAATGTATACATTGATTTTGCATTTTTAACATCACTCTCCAGAACATTCCACAATCGAACTCCCTGAATTGAGGTAGACCGTCCCTTTAAGCTGGTTCTGAATTGTGGTTTGATGAATATCTGTCCCTTTGAGATTGTAATAACTTTGTCTTTTTATAAAATGTCTTTGGATATTTAAAGGTAATGTGTTATTATGAGCCCTATACATAACTGATAAAATACTATATTCTACCAATTCCTGGAATTTCAATAAATTTAGCTGAAGAAACAAGGTGTTTGATGGGTGACTGAAATGTTTTCTGGTGATTACTCTTACAGCTCTCTTTTGTAAAATAAAAACAGGCTTTGTAATTGTTTTGCACGCTTTTCCCCAAACCTCAATACAATAGATTAAATGTGGAACAATGATTGTGTTATACAACATATACAGAGCTTTATCAATTAAAAAATCCCTGACTTTATATAACTATTTTATAATTTTTTGTAATTTTTTATTTGTATTTTGTATTTTGTATTTTATTTTATCATGGTTGTTGTCTCTTATCTAGGTTGGACCCTGAGTCTGTAATAAAGTTTATCTATCTATCTATCTATATACAGATACATGAACACACAGCATGACAATCACAAACACCTGGACAACAAAATGGTAATGGCAGTCGACCCCCAATCGGAAGGTCGGAGGTTCGAGTCCCGCATCCGCCCACCATGTGTCGTTGTGTCCCTGGGCAAGACACTTAACCCCGAGTTGCTCCCGGTAGGTCTGGATAGCGCCCTACAAGGCAGGCTACCACTAACGGTGTATGAATGTGTGAATGAATGGGTAGATGGCTCGTATTGTAAAGCGCTTTGGGGCTCCTCAGAGGGGGCTGGAAGGCGCTATATAAATAAGCTCCATTTACCATTACCATTTACCATAAGCAAGACAATTAACAGAGAGACCAGGGAGTGTAGGGATGGGGACCCACCACCTGAGAGCAACATGCTTACAACTGTTATCTTGAAGTTCTAGGGTGTAGAGAGCCACAGAAACGGTTATGGTAGGCCGGATTTGGCCCACGGGCCTTGAGTTTGACACATGCGATCTAGTGGTACTAAAAGTAACAAAAGAAGAAGAAAAAAAAACAGCCAAATATGTCTGCAGTTTAGCTAACAGACTTTGGAATGGGTACATTTTGTCCTTGTCAAACCTGTTGAAGAGAACCAAACTAAATACTCTGAAACTCAAACAACTTACTGTATAACAGTTCATGCACCGCTAGTTGGCAGTGTAGTGCAAATATTGCATAACTTGCTGGCTACCAATTGTTGAATTTAATTAGCGGATTAGAATTAGCTTCCCCTAATTTTCACAAGACATTAGTGCTTTTGAAATTGCGGACCTAAATAAATTAATAAGTGCTTTAGAAATAGCGGAACTAATTTTTGGATTAGCATTGCCCACCACTGCTGAAGTGCATTTAATAATAAAAGTTCAACTGAGACACACCTTTACCATAATGTTGAGCAAAAAATAATTGTTTTAGGTGGTTATCTTGTTAAATTTTGAAGAAATGCAGAGCAAGTTGTCATCTGTGCGTATGTTTCCGCGTATAGGGTTATAAAAATGCAACTGATTTGACCATCAAAGTGCATTTATTTAGGAAAAGTTAGACTGAGACACACATTTATTATAATTTTGAGCAAGCAAATAATTATTTTTACATATTAATCTTGTTTCATTCTTGTTAATTTCCTCCCGTGCAAGCTCCGGCAGCCGCCATTTGGCATCCAATTGATTTTTGGTACAACGCCAACCCACATTTTTAGGTTGTCGGCGGTGACGCATAAAAAATGTGACGCATCAGCTGTGATGCATAATGGAAGTGACTTATATGGCAAAGCGACATATTTATGGATTTTTCCACTTTATTAGACACATTTGGACTTATGTGACTTGTACGGCAGAAAATACGATAGTTATCACCAAACTGACCTATGACAGCTAGACCAGCATGAATACTGATTCCATATTAAAACTACTATGAATTCATTATTAAAACTCCTATGACTTATATTATAAATTCTGTTGGTTGTCACAATTTGTTTTTGTTTTTTTAAGAAATGCTTTTCTGTATAAAACATTTAATGTTGGAAGCAGTTAGAAAGATTGCCCAAACAATTAATAATTATAGATTTGGGCGACTAAAAATAACAGCTATCAAGTTTCCTAATGACTTGCATACCGGTAATGGCAAACTGCAGCTTCATTCTAAATAAGTCCCCATTAATTCTGTTCATTTCTCCCAAACAGATAACTGAACAGAGTACAACAAAATGGGATTGGCTCAGTTTTCCCCGTCATGGAACAAATGGGATTCCTTGTACAAAATGCATGTTTATATTTGGCATAAAGTCTGTAACCATTAATCTTTATATATCTGAATTCTCAGCTCTGTGTTGAAACACATTCTTTTTTACAAACACTATGAATAATTGATACAGCTTTGTCGAAATATATACAGCAGCGATTCCCCCGATATATCCCTGCAACCACAGACTTATATTTAGACTAACAATGACGACTGCATTTGTTGAAGACGGTGTTGTTTTTCAGCATGAGTCATGCTCATGTTGAATGTGCGATCGCCATCAACCACCTCTTTCCCCATGAGAGTCCATTAGCATAAAACTACTGTTCCTCTCCTTTTCATACCTGCACAGACTCACCCTGAAAAGAACAGAGTAAAGTGCTCCCATAGTCGGCAAAAGCCTTGGTGTTTCCGGAGAAGATCTGAAGGGTGATGTTGGCTCATGCGGTGCGTTTGAATGACATGTTACTTGATACGCAAAAGAGGAACAAATCAAGAGTTTATGTTCGAGCTGAAAGTGGAAGAGTGAAACTATGATGAATTTGTTTGAAGAAAATGAACAGCACTGAAAACCTTTTTCATTAACAGTCACACAAGTTGAAAACAGGAAACCCGGTCCACGTTTTTTTTTTTTACACCAAAGCACACGACGGTAAGCAATGTACATAGCAATTGATTTAGATTGGAATGCATCAAAATAATGTACAGTATATGCATTTCAATCAGCTTGACCATCATTTTAGCAAAGAAAACTATATATACAGGTAGTCCCCGACTTACGAACGAGTTCCGTTCCTACGCGCCGTCGTATGTCAAATTTCGATGTAAGTCGGAAAATATGTCCATACGGCACCTCAAACATACAGTACTTTATTTTACCAAGCTTTAGCCTATCCTAACACAGTACCATAAATAATTATAAAAAACCAAATACATTTAGGAGCCATAATGAAGGGAAAAAAAGAGTTAATAACCTACTGGTATGCTAGTGAATTCTTCCTCCATCTGTTAGCATGTTAGCTCATTGCACCTCTGAGCTCTGTAGATTCCTGCTGCTTCACGCGGTCCACAACGTTTACAGCAAGGTCTGTTAGCATGTTAGCTCTTGCTCCTCCGTCCAGCTCCGCTGTTTCTGCCGTCTGGTGACACCATCCACCCGTCCATCCTACAGTAAGGTCTGCATCTTTTGTTTATGACGTAAAACCGTCCTCCTAACCTCCTCTGCTCCGGTCTGCCTGTCCAAACAATGAGGTCTCCTGTAGTAATTTTCCACTGACTGCGTCAAGCAACTCTCCCCCCTCCCTCCTGTAAACCTCCTGTAAATTTCCGCTGTCCTTCGCTGAGTTTCGGTACCGTATTTTTTGGTGTAAAGGCGCATAAACCGCGTAACTCGAACAATGCTTTTCAATGGGAGGGCGTTCGTAACCACAAAATGTCGTAAGTCGAGGCCATCGTAATCCGAGGACTACCTGTATTTGTGTTCAGTTTTTGGCACAACCTATAGTATGAAACATGCCCAGAAAACTATTTGGTTGAACTCTCTATAATAATAAAAAACATAAAACAAAAGATTTAAGCATCCCCACTGTGAGTGCATAAAAGCTAGTCCTATACAGTATAGCTAAAGGGTAAGGGAAAGCGATATCCTTGGATTCCATGTCAATCCTTACCATGTTTGAGAAAAACTCAAGCCAGTTACTTTAAGGTTGTTGTACCGGTAGTTTCCTATTTTTGTAGCCCAGGGTATAAATATGGCTATTTTTTTTAAGTAGCTAGAACTATTGAATGCATGACTGTTCCTCCCTAAGAAAGTTCCTCCCATAAGAGTCCATAAAGCCCACCAACTAAAACACTTGGATGTGATAATGGTATTGGACATTACATGTTCACATTTCGTTTCGCTTACCCTTTATTTATACAGGTAGTCTCATTGAGCCACGAGAACTCATTTTCAAGAGAGACCTGTTTTAGGGAGCAGAGGGTGGGGGTTAGGGACCTTGCTCAGGGGCCCAGTGTGGGGTGAATGAAGGTGGAGGCAGTTGTGGGTGTTTCACCTTTTTCCACCCACATTTTTTGATGTTGTCGGTACTGGGGCTTGAACCAGCGATCTTCCGATCACAGGCCCACAGTCTCTAACCTCTGCGCCACCACTCGCCCATGATCAAAATGTTTGTATTACATTTTAAAGAACACTCACAAAATACCAGTTTTAGATCATTCATGCTATCCATCCACCCATTATCTTTACCTGCGTTTTCCTTTTAGTGTTGCAGAGGTCCCTGGTGCCCATATCCAACCATCACTGTGCAAGAGGCGGGGTACACCCTGGACAGGTCTCCAGTCCATCACAGGGACACATAGAGACTAATGGAACAAATAACCATTTACTCTCTCACTTAAACCTAATGGCAATTTCAAGTAACTAAACTTCTTAATAAACATGTTTTTGGTATGCGGGAGGAAACCAAAGTACCTGGAGAAATGCCACGCATGTACAGAGGGAACATGTAAACTCCACACGGAAAGGCCCCATGCCAGGATTTGAACAGGTGACCTGCTCGCTGAGATGTGGCAGCTCTACCAACTGCGCCATTGTGCCTCTCTAATTTATACCAATGTGTGGAAATTTGCTTTAGCACAATGGAATAGAATAAATAAATCAACTGGAAGCCTTTACCTGATGGCTAAGGAGCTGGGAAAAAAAACTTTGAGTATATCAACCATCACCTGTTCCAAGTAGATACATACAGTAACTTGTTAAAGTGTATGATAGCATTTTGTGTGGCTCTCCTCCATAACGTGTGCTCCCCCTGAACTTTAGCACTTGGAACTTAAAGCACAGGTACAATATATTGTGGAAATGTCCAGCATGTTACAGAAATGTTTGAAGTACTGGTAAGTTGCTCATGGGTTAGTAATAAGTAATGGATATGCTACATGATAGCCCAGCTGGTTTACGATGTATGCTGATTTATGGGAAACTTAAAAGTAACATTGGAGAAGTTGTGCATAACTTACCTGTTGCAACTTATGTTTAACATATCAGCAACATGTTGGCATGAACTGAAAATTTTGTGCCCACACAAATTTGTTATGGTGTACAACAATTTACATAAGCGCCCTGCTGACTTATTCAAAACTTACACCTATGTAATGTTGTGTAAACACACAACATTACAT
Source organism: Garcialebias charrua (assembly GCA_038048925.1). Taxonomy (NCBI): domain Eukaryota; kingdom Metazoa; phylum Chordata; class Actinopteri; order Cyprinodontiformes; family Rivulidae; genus Garcialebias; species Garcialebias charrua. The sequence continues at coordinate 15,245 of JBBPBX010022283.1, forward strand.
AGGTGTAAGTTTTGAATATGCCAGTTTCTCATATGTTGGCATATGCTGATGCTATATATTTTTTTATTTTTTTATTTATTTATTCATTTCAAATAAAAATAACAACATTTGAATAAACACATGACACAAGACACACAATATAAATTTAAAATGAAGGGTGGCAGAATGAAGAGAGTTTCTTATTCTATCTGCCCCCATTGTACAGAACAAATCAATTCAAACAAAAAAAAACTACAATAAGCAACAAAAAAGAGAGATGAAAATATGTAATAATAATGATAGTAAGTCAAGAAGACAAAAAGGATCAACACATGTAATTAGCAATTTTGAATTTAGACAAGATACATTAATTTTTGTAAAAAAAAAAAAAAAATTGTATTCTTAAATGAAGATATTGAATTTGCATTTTTTATTTCAGCTTCCAAATTGTTCCACAATCTAATTCCTTGGATCGAGGTGACCGACCCCTCAAACTAGTTCTAAATTTTCGGTCTCACAAAAATCTCAATTCCCTTTAAATTATAGCAACTTTGACGTTTAAGAAAGTGCGTTAGAATGTTTGGTGGTAATTAATTTATGTGAGCTTTGTACAAAACTGAAAGAATATTGTAATCCACTAAATCTTGGAATTTTAATAACTTCAATTTGTAAAATAAAACACGTGATGGGTGACAGTAGTGTTTCCCAGTGATTATTCTTATATGCCACTGTGACAACCTCTTTAGGAATTGAAATGATGACTTTGGTTTAGAAATTCCAACTGCTTAGAGTTAGTAATGAATGCTGACATTTTTTAAGTTAAAGCATCACAATATGACACAAACTGATTCTAACCAGACTGTTCTCTATACGTTTGGTATCTTGATCAGAAACTTGGCAAACAGAAAATATAGGACATCTTTTAAACTTCTAGATAGTGTTTAAAGTCATTCAAATAAGATAAAACTTTATTGTCTACCACAATTGTGGCAGAAATTCTCCTTTGACATGCTTTACATTCAAGAACTGTGCATTGCTATACATCCAACTCTAAAGAAGAGTTGGATGTCCTGTGGCTAGACATCGCAGTGAAAACTAAAGACCCTTGTGCATCCTAATAAAATATGACTTTTTTTTACGCTTCATCTATTTTAACTATTAAATGTTTAAAATAACTGAGGTTAATCAATAAACCATAGCACTCAAGTGGGTTTTCTGTATTGGGTGTTTTTTTCTGTACATATAGCAGTAAATGTGAGACTTTTCCCAGAAGCACAGTTTAAGACAAACATATCTTGACTGACATATGTTCAAGTACATTTTCCAGTCAGTGAAACAACTATTTTCTTGCTTAAATAAAATATATCTGTAATGCTTTTTTATCATTGATTGACTTGCGTACCTTCACCAACACTTTATTATGTCACAAAATTGTTATATTCAAGTTGTTATATTCAGCATATAACACGGTCATTGTGTCCACAGTTAAGGAAACTGTGTCCATCATTACAAGTTATTTTTTGTCTTCTATTGGCAGAATGGTGATGACCAGTAATCCTGATGGCATTCTTTCTAGGGTGCAATAATATAGTTTTAAGACAGTATCGCGCAAAAGTTGGACTAAGGTTCTCACACCTGTTTTTATTTTGTTGTGTTAGAATGGTACCTCATTCTTCTGTTTAGTCACTATGTTGATAATTTTGTGGAAGTAAGATGAAACTGTCTGTACAGATTTTGATTAATCTCTTCTAAAGCTTGACTGCTGTAGTTTTTGGGGAACTCTGTTCATCAAAATGGCATGCCATAGATCCCAGGCTGTGATGAAAAAACAGCAGACTTCACAAAATCCATGAAATCAAAAAGGCATCTGGTCCTGAGAGTACAACAAAAAGCCTGAACACCAAACTTCATTTTAACATTCACATTTGTGGTGTCTCTTTGGAAGGTCATGGGTTCAGTCCCTCGTTTTGACCTGGGATTTTTTTTGTGTTTTTGATTTGATTTATTCATTCATTTTATAATAATAAAATACATAACAATATACACATAAAAGAAGAAAAAAAAAAAAAAAGTATAAAATGAAAGGCAGCAAATGAAGAAAAAAATTCTTATTTTATCTGCCCCTTATCTTTCTAACAAACAATTCATACAACCAATTTCTTTAATTTCCAAAAGAAATGAACAAAGCTTTTAACCTCCAATACAACATACAATTTCTAACTTAAACTAATTTAGATATAGGATTTTAACAATTTAAACTTAATCATTCTTTTAGATATTGTCATTGATTTAGCCTCTTTAACATCATTCTCCAAATCGTTCCACAACCCAACTCCCTGGACCATGGCCGAGCTTCCCCTCAAACTTGTTCTAATTTGTGGCTTTACAAATATTTATTTCCCCTTTAAATGGTAACAACTCGTTCTTTTGACAAAATACCTCTGAATATTTGAAGGAAGTGTAACATTCTGTGCTCTATACATCACCAGCAAAATATTATAATCAACCAAATCGTAAAACTTCAACAGTTTCGTTTGACAAAATAATAAATTTGATGGATGATTGTACTGCTTTCTTGTAATAAGTCTAACAACTCTTTTCTGTTAAATAAAAATAGGCATTTTCATTGATTTACACGCTTTTTCCCAAACGCTAACACAATAAATTAAATGTGGAACAATGAATGTGTTATACAACAAAAGTAATGCCTTATTATTCAAAATATCTCTTACTCTGTAAAATATAGCAATGGACTTGGATATTTTCGCTTTAACAGAACTTAGATGCTGTTTCCAAGACAATTTATCATCAATGATGACACCCAACAACCTCACCTCGTGAACTCTATGAATCACAGTCTTCAATTTGAAATGGAACATCAATTGATTTGTTTTTGTTACTAAATATCACATAACTTGTTTTATCCAAATTTAATGTCAATTTATTAATTTTAAACCAACTCTTAATTTTAACAAGTTCAGTCATCATTAATTTCAAAGTCTGTTCGATATCATTACCAACACCAAAATATGTAGTGTCGTCAGCAAAAAAAATACACTTAATGAGTCCAGAAACCTTTGCCAAATCATTTATATATAATAGAAATAATTTAGGTCCTAATATCGATCCTTAAGGAACTCCACATGTGATGCTGCTGAGTTCTGATTTCACCTCATCCATCAATACAAATTGTTTCCTTTCATTCAAATTACATACCCATTTTAACGCAACACCTCTAATACCATATCTTTGTAATTTATCAAGGAGAATGGTATGATCAACAGTGTCAAAAGCTTTTTTCAAATCAACAAATACCAATATTTCTCTGTAGAGTTTGCATGGGTTTTCTCCAGGTTCTCCTATTACCTCCCACATTCCAAAAACATTCATGTTAGGCGGTCTTCAGGCCCAGGTCTCCCTTGCAAGAGATCTGAGATCTCAATGGGATTTGCCTGATTCAGTAAAGGTTAATACATAAATAAATGCCCATAAACCCTTTGATTTGGGATCTCCTTACCTTACATTTTGACTTGGTGGACTTTTTTTTTTCTCCCAATACTATTTCTACTCCGTCCTAGAGAGAACAACAATGAAAAGAAACAGTAAATGCTCAGTGAAGTGAGCATCCACCAGGGAGCGCATTGCCTTGGAGCCACTATAGAAGAAGTATGTCTCTTTCAGTCCCTATTGACAGGACACAATCAGGCCATAGCAGCTGTTTAATCTGGAACCCAGGTTGAGAACATAGCTGTCATGATGTTCCAAGACCTGCAGCCGGTTTCACTATTTGATGTTGAACAAAATGTGTTTACAGACAACAAAACGCTAAAATATGAAATTACTGCTTCAACTGTGCACCAACACATAGAAACCAGAAACAAAGTTTAAAGACCGTCAGTTGGCTCCAATCGAGACATTTATCATGGGTTGGGAAAAATGTCTAAAATATATTTTTAAAGTGACATTGGGTGTTTGTTAACACTCTTCAAATGGAATGATTCCACATTCCATTTTTCCAGTCAACAGAAAATGCTATGACTTTGTTCAGCTGTGAACTAAAAAAAGGGGGGCAGAAGTGTGGGACTCCTAGATTTCCAGCCACAAACACTTTCTCCACAGTTGCCAATCATCTCAATCATCCATAACTCCACACCTGCACCAGATTTGGAAGACTGTTCTGCTATTTAAACTGCCCAACAATCATCCGACATTGGAACATCATGATACCTTATGGTAACTTAGAGGACATACACCTACAGAAACTTTGACTAGCCTTGCGATTACTTTGGGTCCTTCAAGTCCTACTCCTTTGTGTCTTCTGAGACCTCCTCGCTCCTTATGACCTCGTCCTGTCATCATCTTGTTCCTGCAATTGCCAAACATCAACCTGGATCATAAACCACAAAGCCAACCTGTTCCTCTTTCCAGCAACACTCACCCCTTCTGTATCACACTTCATTATCATTAGGAAACCTAGGATTGTGTGTGTGTGCACGTGTATGTGTGTGTGTGTGTGTGTGTGTGTTGGAGGGGGG
>JBBPBX010022283.1:19802-36974 GCA_038048925.1 Garcialebias charrua
TAAATGTAATTTCTTTTTTTGTTTGTTTTCTCAAATGCAATTCTGTTTTTTTTTTTTTTTTCAAAATGTGATTCTGACCACTTCCACTTTGGCTCAAAGTGTGTGTGACATGATTTTGGAACTATGCATAAAGTGGCAGAGTAGCTACTCAGCTTTGATTTTTTGTACACAGATGCTTCAAATAGTTAATATATAAAAGTATTTTTTAAATAAAATAGATCTCTTCAGAGCGTCGCAGTTTTCGGGTGGAGAAAGGAGGGGTCAAACGCCGACGCATTTTAAGACGCAATCGCCAGAACGTACCTTGTAAATAACTATGGCAGAGAATATACAAACCGAGGAATTAAGCAATTTAAGTGAAGATTTGAGCGATTTGTCTTCAGTTTGAGAAGCCGAAGTTAGTTTGAGTGATGAACAAGAAACAGCTGGTTCTAATTTAGGTCAGCACCCATGTTTATTTGACTCTTACCGTTCAGTGAACAAGGTGGTGCGAGGGGGACTCCGACATTCCAGATGAGCAAAGTTCCGAGGGTGAAGGGCTGGGACCCGATCGTAGTCGTCTACAGAGCTGGCGATGTTAGAACACCCAAATGCGACACAACGTACCAGCATTTTTCAAGTTGTACAAAAGAAAATAGGCGATCTTGAAGACAATTACACTGCGTGCTAATAGCAGCGGCAGACAACCGTGCTGGTCCCTACGTCACGACGTCGCATGCGTAAGTACCCGGATGTCCCTTGACGAAACACGGCGCCAATTTTAAAATCACCTTTAAATCAAATTTTCATTGATTTATCATTTTGCTTGTAAAAACGAACATAGTTGAATGATACAACATATATATGTTGTGCCACTTTATGCATAGTTCCAAAATCATTTCATACACAATTTAATATAATTACTGTATGGTTTTCAAAAGTAATTTTTTTTCTTTCCAAAATGTGATTCAGGTCACTTCCGCTTTGGCCACTTCTTTTTTGGCTTAATGTAAATCTGTTTTTTCAAATGTTCATTTACACCTTAGACCACCGTCAGTGTTGGGCACCAGACCGCTGGGGAGCGCTAAAGCGCTAATCCACTGATAGCGGACCTAAACAATCTGTTAGCGCTATAGCGGATTGACTAACTTTTATAATTCATAAGCGGATTTGTGCTATTTTTATTTAAAATGCAGTACCGCTAATAACTAATTATCTATCAGTAAAAACGAAAAAACGTATTTACGGGCTCTTAAATCAACCGGACGACTGCTCACAGACCATATCCTGTCAGCGCCGGATGTGGTCCGTGAAAAAAAGCGGTCCCCGCCCTAAGGGGGGCTAGAGAGAGCGCTCTCTCTATAGCAGTTAGCAGCCAGTGTGTTACTCTGCAGCCTTATTGCTTGTTTTCGAAGAGTCAGACGAAGAGTTTTTAACATGGAGGGTGAACTTATGGATGTTTCTCAGCGGCCTACGCGACGCGTCAGCGCCTCATTTGCCCTGTTCAAAATGGCGACGGCCACAGAAGCGAAGGACTTTACAAGAAAACACGGTAAAAACAATTATTTCTTTGCTGAGAAAAAATATATTTCTTAGCTGACTTTATAGCACAAGGTTTTTCTGAGCTTAACCGTTTCACGAAATGGTCAAATCTGCTGGATTTAAAAAAGTAGTTCGCCATTTGCACGTTAGCGCGTTAGCATTAGCTTCCGCTAGCTTTGCTAAGACATAAGCGCTTTTGAAATTGCGGACCTAAATAAATTAATAAACGCTTTAGAAATAACGGAACTAATTTTTGGATTAGCGCTGCCCAGCACTGACCACCGTACACATCTCTCCATCTCCACCTCTAAATTTTCCTGGGTTTTACCTGTCTCTGATGATTCTTTGCGCTTTCATTTACAAGCTTAATTTTTCAGCCTTCGCCCTCCAGGCCGTACTGTTATCCACTCGAGCTATCACAGGGAAATGGAAGTATCACCCACAAGAAAGGCTAAATGAATTGTCCCTTAGTTTTGAATTGCTAATTGAAACAGAACAAAGTAGGGATACATCTGTTGCCTGGTTTGGACACACTGACAGCCCGCCACAGCTGTGTTGTTTCTCTCCATGGGAATGAAGAGGGTGAAAGTAGGAAAGAAAAGAAGTGGGAAGAAGGTGCTTCTGCCTCCCAGAGGTAATTGCATATTGATCCAAGTCACTGAAGATCTAAACAGTGACACTGCGTGTAGTTATATCTTAAAAGGAGCTTGTCTATGTTTTTCTTTCTCCGTCCCCTTAAGTTCTACAGTGGCTGAAAGTGAAGAGAGATGATATTCCGCTAATTACGTTTTCACGGAGCCGTCCTTCTTCCCTTGTCTCCCGCTTACAGGTCTTTGTTGTTATGGACTTAACAATTACTTGATAATTAAAGAGTTGAGGTCTTGAGTCATTCATTCGTTCTGTTTGGGAGACTTTTTAAATTACCAAGTCACTCCTTTTCTCCGCCTTTTCGCGCCTCGCTCTCCCTCTCTGTCTTTCAGACTTCAGACGCTGTCCGTCCAATGATCCAGAACAGCCTTCAGTGTCCCCCCCACTGATGAATTAAAAGTGCTCCTTTGGCGGCTGAGGCCTTGGCGGAAGATTCAAAGGCTGTGGGCTAATAAAAAGATCTTTTCTCTAAGCAAGTGAGAAAGGAAGAGTCACTTTTTTGAGAGTACACATTTTCCACTGATGGAAAACTATTAACAAACTGTTGACAGCAGTTGCATCTCAATGCTGCCCATATTAACAGAAGATCACACTCTGAAAGCTAAAATACATTGGAAATTTGAGAATATTAAATGTCATGAATGAAGCTTTTGTGACTGCATGTTTTGTTGCAGGAGCCACTGTCAGATTTCATTCATATAACTAAAAAGACGGGAGTTCATTCTCAATTTTAGATAGTCTTTCTTTGTAGTTTTGCCACACACAAAAAAAGCCTCGTCAAAATTGTATTATTTCCACTCTGTTTTATCTCACACACTTCTTCCCCAACACACTCTAGGGTCTAGTTCACACCATGCTCACATGTGTGACTCAGTTAGATGTGTTGCATCACAAAGCTGTGGAGTGTGGATGAGTAGACGCACATTAATCACTGCATTTCAGGAACTGTTTTCATAAAATACTTTACCACTCACACAGTTAACGGCTCAGTCACTTTTTGAAGTGCCATTCACCAAAATTTGAACAACACGTTTTAGTAAGAACAAAATATAATTTCAAATAGAGACATTTAAGGCTTTGTTCACTGCAGTTTATTTATTTATTTTTAGTTAGTAACCCGAGTGGTGTTCTGTTATTGAACTCTTCTAAGCCCATCATGGATTGTCCATAACGAACACCATGTTCAAGCATAAGGGTGTCCATATGTGCTCTTGGCACCAGTACACCCTAGGTCGCAGTTCGATGATCGACTTTGTTGTCGTTTCATCTGATCTGCGGCCGCATGTCTTGAACACTTGATTGAAGAGAGGGGCAAAGCTGTCCACTGACAACTACCTGGTGGTGAGCCGACTCTTATGGTGGGGGAGGATGCCGGTCAGACCTGGCAGACCCAAATGTATTGTGAGGGTCTGCTGGAAACATCTGATAGAGTCTCCCATGAGACGGAGCTTTAATTCAAACCTCCGGGAGAGCTTCAAACTTGTTCCAGGAGAAGCGGGGGATATTGTTTCAGAGTGGGCCATGTTCCGTGCTTCTATTGTTGAGGCAGCTTATTGGAGCTGTGGCCGCTAGGTTGTTGGTGCCTGTTGCGGCAGTAACCCTCAAACCCAGTGGGGGATGCTGTCAGGCTGAAGAAGGAGTCCTATTGGGCCTTTTTGGCCTGTGGGACCATGGAAATAGCTGATGGGTACCGGCAGTCCAAGCGGCATGCGGCTCGGGTGGATGCTGAGGCAAAAACTCAGGCATGGGAGGAGTTCGGAGAGGCCATGGAGAATGACTTCCGTACGGCTTCGAGGCGATTCTGGTCCACCATCCGGCGTCTCAGGGGGGGAAAGAGGTACGCCACCAACNNTGTCTTTCACTGAGGAAGCGGAGCCTGGGGACTTTGGGTCGGGCTTTCCAATCTCTGGTGCTGAGGTCACCGGGATGGTTAAAAAGCTTCTCGATGGCAGGGCCCCAGGGGTGGATGAGATTTGCCTGGAGTTCCTTACGGCTCTGGATGTTGTGGGGTTGTGTTGGCTTACACGACTCTGCAATATTGCGTGGACATCGGGGGCAGTTCCCTTGTATTGACAGACTGGGGTGGTGGTCCCCCTATTCAAAAAGGGGGACTGTAGAGTGTGTTCCAACTACAGGGGGATCATGCTTTTAAGCCTCCCTGGTAAGTTCTATTCAGGGGTTCTGGAGAGGAGGGTCCATCGGATAGTCGAACCTCGGATTCAGGAGGAGCAGTGTGGTTTTCGTCCTGGTCGTGGAACACTGGACCAGCTCTACACCCTCAGCAGGGTCCTGGAGGGTGCGTGGGTTCTGTGGGGGGTACTCCGGGAGTATGGGGTACCAGGCCCTTTGATATGGGCTGTTAGGTCCCTGTACGACCGGTGTCAGAGCTTGGTCCGCATTGCCGGCAGTAAGTCAGGCTCGTTTCCAGTGAGAGTTGGACTCCGCCAAGGTTGCCCTTTGTCACCGATTCTGTTTATAACTTTTATGGACAGAATTTCTAGGCGCAGCCAAGGTGTTGAGGGGATCCGTTTTGGTGGCCTTAGAATCGCTTCTCTGTTTTTTGCAGATGATGTGGTCCTATTGGCTTCATCAGGTCGTGATCTACAGCTTTCGCTGGAGCGGTTTGCAGCTGAGTGTGATGCGGCCGGGATGAGGATCAGTTCCTCCAAATCCGAGGCCATGGTCTTGAGCCGGAAAAGGGTAGCGTGCCCTCTCCGGGTCGGGGAGGAGGTCCTGCCCCAAGTGGAGGAGTTTAAGTATCTCGGGGTCTTGTTCACGAATGAGGGAAAACTGGAGCGTGAGATCGATAGGCGGATAGGTGCAGCGTCCGCAGTGAAGCGGGCGCTGTACCGGTCTGTCGTGGTGAAGAGAGAGCTGAGTCAAAAGGCAAAGCTCTCAATTTACCGATCGATCTACGTTCCCACCCTCATCTATGGTCATGAGCTTTGGGTTATGACCGAAAGAACAAGATCTCGGATACAAGCGGCTGAAATGAGTTTTCTCCGCAGGGTGGCTGGACTCTCCCTTAGAGATAGGGTGAGAAGCTCAGTCATCCGGGAGGGACTCGGAGTAGAGCCGCTGCTTCTCCACATCGAGAGGAGCCAGTTGAGGTGGCTCGGGCATCTGGTTAGGATGCCTCCTGGACGCCTCCCTGGTGAGGTGTTCCGGGCATGTCCCACCGGGAGGAGACCCAGAGGAAGACCCAGGATACGCTGGAGGGACTATGTTTCTCGGCTGGCCTGGGAACGCCTTGGGATTCCCCCAGAGGAGCTGCTCCAAGTGGCTGGGGAGAGGGAAGTCTGGGCCTCCCTACTTAGGCTGCTACCCCCGCGACCCGACCCCGGATAAGCGGAAGAAAATGGATGGATGGATGGACATGGCCCCTTCACATATACCGTATTTTCTGGCCTATAAGTCGCACTTTTTTGACTAATTTGCATGTCTTGCGACTTATAGGGCGAAGCAACATATTTATGGATTTTTCCCCATATTTTGAGACCAATTTTTGACTTTTTGACTTTTCATTTTGGCAAAAAATTGTGCAGTACCAGTTTCAGCCGCTAGGGTCCACCGACCGCTCCCGGCCTCATGTGTCCGAAGGCAGCCTCCTCTGCTCGGACTCACTCTGTCGCAGCACAGCCTCCTGCTCTGGAGGTAACTACCGTTAGCTCAGTGTTTTACTGTTAGTAATGCAAAATAGCTCAAGAACCACAGGACAGATTTTGATGAAACTTACAGAAAGTACTCACTGGATGAACATTTACAACTGTTAGCTGTAGGAGTTGTTGAGCTAAAATTAGATTTATTTATAATTTATTTTCGCAGCGCGTGCGACCGTTTGGAAGACGTCAAAGCGAAACAATTTAAATCCAGCAGATTTGACCATTACGTGAATTGATTAAGGAACGGTTAAGCTCAGAAACATTTTTGCTATAATGTCAGCACACAAATATATATTTTAAGTGTTTATCTTGCTAAATTATAAAGAAAATGCTGCACTCCCACCCGTGCGGGTGCACGTAGCGAAATTACTTTTTAAATCCAGCTGATTTGACAATTACGTGCATTTATTAAGGAAAAGTTCAGCTAAGACACATCTTTGCTATAATTTTCAGCAAACAAATAATTGTTTTTACCGTGTTAATCTTGTTAAAGTCCTTCAGTGCACGCTCCTGTGGCAGCCATTTGCAGCAGGGCGAACCTCCGGCCCACATTTCGGATTGTCACCGCTAATGCGTAACATATGCGATGCGTCAGCAGTGATGCATAATAGATGCGACTTATACGGCGGTGCAACATGTTTATGGATTTTTCCAATTTATTGGACATAATTGGACAATGCAACTTATAGGGCGGTGCGACTTATCAGACGGAAATACGGTAACTATTGCGAAGCCTATGGATACGACTGATATTTCATAAGATACGTTTCTTGGTCTGTTCTAGTTTCATGCTCATAAGAAAACTAGATAGGACTCGGGATTCTTTGCTCAGGGGATGTTCTCCAGGTATAGTGGAAAGCACAGGTTAATTACTGAAACCAACGGTTCTTAACTAGGAACTGGAATTAGTCAATCCCTGTGAGGCAATGAACGGTCCAACGATGAACCTTGGTTTGACTTTGCCTTTTGCAAAGAGATAATCAGCTAATTGAGGGAACCAAAACCACAGAATCCTAAAAAAAAACTTACCAAACCACTTAAGGATAACCACAAGAAGCACAAAGAGCAGAGGAGGCTCGAGGAGGTCCGGTCATGGAAGTCAACAATGCTCAGCTGGTGAAGGAATGAGACCTGAAGGTCTGAGGCTGCTAAGTGGAGTGGATGCAGCTGTGACAGGTGGAGATGGGCGTGGCAGGCTGTCTGTAAAAGTACTGAGAGGTGGCTGATGGTGCAGTAGCCTGGTTAAAACCAGACCCTTGTCCTTCACTTTGCTTCGTACTAGGGTCTGGGACTTCTCCCATAGACAACGATTTCTCCGGTAGATTTTTGACCGGACCAATCAGAGAACAGAAGGCGGAGTTTTGAACGATCGACCGTCGTCAGTTAAAATGGCTGCCGCCACGAAGGAATTTTCAAGAAAACAAGGTAAAAAACTATTATTTCTTTGCTGAGAAAAAATATATTTCTTAGCTGACGTTATATCAGAAGTGTTCCTGAGCTTAACAGTTCCTAAATCAATTCACGAAATGGTCAAATCTGCTGGATTTAAATTGTTTCGGTTTGACATTTTCCAAACAGCCTCGGGTGCGCTACGAAAATAAATGATAAAAAATCGAATTTTATCTCAAATGTTTCATCCAGGCCAACAGTCAGTAAATTAGAGCCATATAATTACACACTGGTAGCAGAAAAAATATCCACCGAGTGGTTTCTGAGCTATTTATCTGAATAGCCTGGACCTCGCCAGGCTAAACTAACAAAACTCCGCCTTCTGTTCTCTGATTGGTCCGGTCAAAAATCGACCGGAGAAATCGTTGTCTATGGGAGAAGTCCCAGACCCTAGTACAAAGCAAAGTGAAGGACAAGGGTCTGGTTTTAACCAGGCTAATGGTGCAGAGGAACAAAAACTGACAAAAACTAAAACATGAGGACAAAACAATGAACTGAAGACACAGAAAACAAACAACAACAACCAAAACACACAGATTGCAACACTTACGCCAAAATTACATTACACGCGTTGCGGCTCCGCTCTGGTCCGACCTTCGCAGCAAATACGCACCCATTATAATCAATGACAGAATTTACACTGGCTCCGCACGGCGGCAGCGAGCTGCGGAGAGCGGACGGCAGTCCGTCAAAATTAGAAATTTTTCTATTTCTGCCGGACGCCGGAGCTGTGCGGAGGCACCAACAGGAAAAGGAACGAGCACAACTTCCGTATTTACAAAATAAAATCACCACGGGCGGACTAATCCTAGCTCTATACGGATTTATTTGTACAAAAATGCTGTCAAACTATCATTTATGACTACGCCTACAAACGCAATACAAGAAATAAATAAATAAATAAAGTATTTTATTCTGAAATGTAATACCTCACTTCCTGTTGCTCAAACCATGTCCTGTCGCTCATTTACGAGAGAAGATCAAGGCAGCAGTCTCTACTGTTGTTCTCCTTCTTCCACCGAATGAATTGTTTTGTTCTGACTTACTTATTTATCACTTGATTTATCGCGCGATCCCGCAAATCCCGCGCATGCGTCTAGGAGCGGCGCATGCAGGCGGACCTGAGCTGAGCGGAGGAAGTGGAAACTGGAGTTTGAGACGCTCAGCTGCGAGCTGCGGAGCGGAGCGGACCGCAAGTAGTGTAATTTTGGCGTTAGCCCTAAACTGAACTCCTAACCCAAAGATAAGGGCTGTGTCTCAATTCCGGGAGCTGCGTCCTCATGAGTGCGCATTTGTCGGCCGCATACGTCATTGCCCCGCGCGGAGGACTGTCCCAATTCGAAGACTCCTCCTCATGCGGCCGAGGAATGCGGCCTACTTCCTGTCGAAATCTGAGGATGCATCCGTGAATCCTTCAAGACGGAGGCTATCCCAGAATTCGTAGCGCCAGCAGAGATTTTGCGGGGGGTGGACTTTCTGCGTGCAGGGGCGGGACTGCTGCGTGTTGTTGAGTCATCAGCTCGTTCTAACTCATTAAAATTTAACTACAGAAACGACTAAAAAAATATTTGTTAGCTGAATTAGTGTTTCTGAGTTTAATGTTTGTTAATAACTGATAACAAATCAGCTTATTTTACACGTGCGTAGCAAGGATTTTCTGAGGGGCTATCTGTTAAAAGTCAGAGTGGACCTACAAAATGCAAGCTGCCCAGCAGGTCGTTGCATTAAAGACCGTATAAAGTGAATTTCAACATTTTCTTCAATAAACATTATAAATGTCATAATTGTAATCTTGTAAATGAGTAAAAAGTCTCAAAATTGTAGCTCAATTAATTTTGGAGTTATAGATGAAACTGTGTATAAAGATATGTCTTTTTCAGGATTTTTTAGGCGTGGTTTAAACGGGACCGCGTTTCGTCACGCGGTCCTCATTAGTATAGCCCCACCCCCTGCAGCTCCAGCCGTATAAATTCGCCTCGGTGGAGCCGTTCACTCGCGAATCGCAGATAGCATCAGATAGCAATAGCATAGATATTTTGTTCATTGTTAGCTAGCTAATCAATTATGCCTCGTTCGTGCATCTTCCCTGGATGTCGCAATGGTCAGGGCACCCGTACAAATCATAACGTGTTTTTATACCGCGTGGTTTTATACCGAGTATCTGTAATGCCTGGATAGGTCAATGGATAAAGCGCTTGCCTTCCGTCCCAAACTCCACGGGTTCAATTCCCGCATGGTACAACTCTTTTTATTTATTTATTTTTTATTCATTCCAGATTAAAAACACACAAGAAAACTATTTACAAAAACAGCGTAACTCTTGGAAAAAGTAGCTGTTACAGACAGAACTCAGATAAAAACAGAGCAGGTTTACTGGCTCTGCTCCTGTCTGCCTCTCCACAGTCAGCTCATGGAGCAGCACACGAGCGCAGCTGCGCTGAAACCACGCCCACACACTGACACGCCCCCAGCGTTCCAGGGCAAGGCAAAATCATGTTTTTTCATGATTTTTGAGACTTAATTTTACAAGGTAAACAATGTTTTTAATCAGTCAGATTTATATGGGTGATTAATAACACATTTATGCCATGTGACAAACTAAAAACACATTTAATTTCACTTTACACGGTCTTTAAGCATTGGGTTGGCGCGCAGATACTTTTCTCAAAAGCTGGTTCGAATCTCACTCGGTACGGTTAAAACTTATTTTACGTTTGTCTTTTATTGGATAAAAAAAAAGGAGTTTCACAAACTCCTTTTTTAAAATCTCAGTCCTCATATTTTTATCCAATAAAAGACAAACGTAAAATAAGTTTTAACCGTACCGAGTGAGATTCGAACCAGCTTTTGAGAAAAGGATCTGTGTGCGAACCCAATGCTTAAAGCAGTGACCTACTGGGCAACTTGAGTTTTGTAGGTCCATTCTGTCTTTTAACAGATCGCCCCTCAGAAAATCCTTGCTACGCACGTGTAAAATAAGCTGATTTGTAATCAGTTATTTTCAAACAGTAAACTCAGAAACACTAATATATATATCAGCTAACAAATATTTTTTAGCGGCGTCCCTTCTCTCACACCAAGCGCGCACACACTTCCCTCCCACTTCAAGAGAACGCCCCACCCACTCAACACGTTTGCCGCACGTAAGGCGGAAGTACGTAATCACGCAAACCTGAAGGCTAGACCGTCCCATTTCAGCAGTTTCGTCCAGCCCACCCGGCCTTGTGAGTGCGTGGCCTACTCGGCCCAGCTAGGCTGGGTCCTCATGAGGACACAGCCCCTGAATTGAGACACAGCCGCAGTCTTTGCTGAATCCTCTGAAAGAGCATCCAGAACCTGATCCAGTGGCAGATTGTTCAAATTAAAGCTTTCTTAAAGAATCACTGCAGTTTGATGTTCCTGACATTAAAAAGGTGTCAGATTGTCTCTCTTGCGGTCGATAACAGGGTTTTGTAATATTCTTCCTCGTCCTGTTAGCTCAGTCTGCTTCAGGTCTGGTTCTTGCCAGTGGAAGTGTTTTCAACACCTCAGCCTCTCAGGAGGTGGAGGGCGTCGGTGGAGGCGTAGGAAAGGACACGTGTCTGTCAGCAGTTTGTGTTAACAGCCATGTTGCTACGAAACCAGAGCTGCTCTGAGATGATCCTGTCTGCTCCGCTTGCTTTAACTGTTGGGAGAAATTAACACATGCTGCTTTTAGGTTCTGTCCTCGGACTGAGACGGGTCGGTGTTAAGAAACGCCTCCAACCTTCGGTTTCAGATAAATCAAAGTCTGTCAGACTTTGATAAACTCAGAAAACGATTCTTGTTTAAACAGCTGGCGTTTTTGTCTGTCTGTCCTTATCTAGTTTTGAATTATGATATTAAAATGATTATTGCATCTATTTAAAAACACTCGGGTGGATTCATAGATCCCACATTAGGCCTGTGAAGACATTAAAGATCATGTACAAGCCCAAAACCAGAAAAGTTGGCACGTTGTGGAAATCGCAAATAAAAACAGAATACAATGACTTGCAAATCTTTTTCAACCTATATTCAATTGAACACACTGCAAAGACCACATACTTAACGTTCGAACTGGTAAACTTTGTTATTTTTTGCAATTATTAGCTCATTTGGAATTTGATGCCTGCAACATGTTTCAAAAAAGCTGGCACAAGTGACAAAGAAGACAGAGAAATTTGAGGAATGCTCATCAAACACTTATTTGGAATATCCCACAGGTGAACATGCAAATTGGGAACAGGTGGGTGCCATGATTGGGTATAAAAGCAGCTTCCTTGACATGCTCAGTCATCCACATAGAAGGATGGGGCGAGGGTCACCACTCTGTGAACAAATGCGTGGGCAAATTGTCGAACAGTTCAAGAACAACTTTTCTCAACGAGCTATTGCAAGGAATTTAGGAATTTCACCATCTACGGTCCGTAATATCATCAAAAGGTTCAGAGAATCTGGAGAAATCACTACACGTAAGGGGCAAGGCCGAAAACCAACATTGAATGCCCGTGACCTTCGATCCCTCAGGCGGTACTGCATCAAAAACCGACATCAGTGTGTAAAAGATATCACCACATGGGCTCAGGAATACTTCAGAAAACCACTGTCAGTAACTACAGTTCGTCGCTACATCTGTAAGTGCAAGTTAAAGCTCTACTATGCAAAGCAAAAGCCATTCATCAACAAGATCCAGAAACGCCGCCGGCTTTGCTGGGCCCGAGCTCATCTGAGATGGACTGATGCAAAGTGGAAAAGTGTTCTGTGGTCTGATGAGTCCACATTTCAAATTGTCTTTGGAAACTGTGGACGTCGTGTCTTACGGACCAAAGAGGAAAAGAACCATCAGGACTGTTATAGGCGCAAAGTTCAAAAGCCAGCATCTGTGATGGTATGGGGGTGCATTAGTGCCCAAGGCATGGGTAACTTACACATCTGTGAAGGCACCATTAATGCTGAAAGGTACATACAGGTTTTGGAGCAACATATGCTGCCATCCAAGCGACGTCTTTTTCATGGACGCCCCAGCTTATTTCAGCAAGACAATGCCAAGCCACATTCTGCACGTGTTACAACAGCGTGGCTTCGTAGCAAAAGAGTGCGGGTCCTCCCCTGGCCTGCCTGCAGTCCAGACCTGTCCCCCATTGAAAATGTGTGGCGCATTATGAAACGTAAAATACGACAACGGAGACCCCGGACTGTTGAACAACTTAAGCTGTACATCAAGCAAGAATGGGGAAGAATTCCACCTGAAAAGCTTCAAAAATTGGTCTCCTCAGTTCCCAAACGTTTACTGAGTGTTGTTAAAAGGAAAGGCGATGTAACACAGTGGTAAATATGTCCCTGTGCCAACTTTTTTGCAATGTGTTGCTGCCATTGAATTCTAAGTTAATGGTTATTTGCAAAACAAAATAAAGTTTCTCCGTTCGAACATTAAATATATTGTCTTTGCATTCTATTCAGTTGAATATGGGTTGAAAAAGATTTGCAAGTCATTGTATTCTGTTTTTATTTGCGATTTGCACAACGTGCCAACTTTTCTGGTTTTGGGCTTGTATTTAAACGACAATTTGTTTCCGTTTTTAAACAATCTCAAACCACTGGATGAATTTTATTGCATCTTCCAGCCTGTTGTCTGAGCTCCAGCAGGCGTTTGGTTTAAAAGCTTGGTGTGCAGGGCAGCGGGTGATAGGTTGATGTTGATGTTCCTTTTAAGATTGATGGCTCTGAGATATGTAGGGTAAGGGAAGTGAAGTTTTTGGGTGTAATTATTGATTATAAGTTGTCATGGAAACATCACATAAATTCTGTAAAAACTAAAATATCAAGATCTATTGCAGTGTTGTAGAGTTAACGATCTATTAAATGACAAAGCAATGTATTTGTTGTACAATGCAATAATAGTCCCGCATTTAGTTTATTGCGTTGAGGTTTGGGGTACAGCGTGCAAAACTATAACCAAGCCCATTTTCATTTTACAGGAAAGAGCAATAAGGATCATCACCAGAAAGCATTATTACCACCCATCAAATGTTTTGTTTTGCAAATTAAAATTACTGAAATTTTATGATTTGGTTGACTACAATATACTCTTAATATTGTACAAGGCGCAGAACTTCACATTACCCTCAAATATCCAAACGCTTTTTGTAAAAAGACAGAGTACTTACAATCTTAAGGGTACAGATATTTTTGTTATGCCAAAACATAGAACTAGTTTAAAGAGTAGGTCTACTAATTTATGGGATAGGTGAATGGTTGAGTAAACGATATCAAAGTTGCAAAAACAATGACTTTGTTAAAAAAAATGAATAAAATTAGGTTTCTGGAAAAATACATATAAATTGGTTTGTTTCAAAATTTGTGAATGGTAAAGTATGTGTTATTTATTGTGTAAATTTTTTTTGATTATCGTTGTTTGAATTGATTGTTTGAATTAATTTTGTTAAAAAAGGGGCAGACATAATAAGATTTTATCTTCTTCTGCTTCCTTTCATTTCATTTCATGTTTGATTTTTTTTATTTACGCAGAATTGTAAATAGTTTTTTTTAATGTTCTTTTAAATTTGAAATGAATAAAGAATTTAAATTAAAAAAAATATGCATTACTTCATGTAAGCTACCGGTAGTTTACTTTTTTTTAATAAAAATCAGCTTTAACAGCTAGAAAGCATTTCTCTCCTCATCTGGAACGACCGCTCCACAGTTCGGCTTTGCCTTCATTTCTACTTCCAGTTGGGTCTTTTAGCAAATGAAGAACTGATTTTTGTAGTTTCAAGTTAATTTTGTTCCATTTGTTGCAGCCTGGCAGAAAATCTGGTAACCTGGACCTGACCAACGTGTACAGAGTTAATTAAACAAAGTACTTGTGAGGAGTTGTCCTCAGACTTACCGTATTTTCCGCCCTATAAGTCGCACCGGCCTATAAGTCGCACCTCACGGCACAAAACGAGCACGTGCAGCAACAACAGACCTGCATCTTTTTGATCTTTAAAGATAAACACCTAAAAAATATATTTTTGTTCGCTGACATTACAGTAAAAGTGTGTCTCAGTTTAACTTTTCTTGATAAATGCACTTTGACGGTTAAAAAACGTTAAATTAAGTGACCATTTTTTTGACCAAAGTGAAAAAACCGAAAAATCCACGTATAAGTCGCACCGGCCGATAAGTCGCATGGCTTGGAAATGTAGGCAAAAAGATGTGACTTATAGGCCGGAAAATATGGTAAATCTGTAAATAACAATAATGATAACAATAATAACAATAATCAACCTGTCAAAAAAACGGAGCTGCTGAAAATGTGGGACGACGTCTCGTTTTGTGGGACGAGGGCCTGAGCAGTCCCAGATGAAGCAGGACACCTGGTCACCAAACAGAGAACAGCTTCTGAGACAAATATAGACCTGAAATATAGGACTGAAATGTTACTGGGTCAGCAGGCAGGTGGAGAGTGGAGGGACAGGAAGCTGGCACTTTCTGGTGTTTTTTGTTTGGTTTTAAACCTGAGTTGATGAACAGGATTTGGACTGTTCAGGGACTCAAATCTTCTTGATGATCAGATTTATAAAAATTAAAAAAATTACCAGGTAGAAAGTCCACTTCAGGAGGAGGGCTTCTGATGGAGCTTAATTCAAGCGTTTCTTCTTTCAAAATAAACGGTCCATTGGAGTGTAAAGCCCCGATGATGGCTCAGGCTCGCTGACTAGCATCAACTGGCCTTGAAGTCCAAAAGTCCAGTTGACTTCGTGTGATCCGGCGTAATCCGTTGTTTTTTCCCCAACAGGTTATCATCAACAGCACAATCACGCCCAACATGACGTTCACCAAGACGTCCCAGAAGTTCGGTCAGTGGGCCGACAGCCGGGCCAACACCGTGTTCGGACTGGGCTTCGCTTCAGAGCAGCAGCTGTCAAAGGTGAGAGCGAACACGCTTGGAGTCACAAAATCTGATTTAAAAATGTGCCGATTTATTCAGTTCCCCTGAGCCACAGGCGTGTTGGTGCACAACTGTGGTGCTGATCAGGATTCCAGATGAAAAAAATAATTTCCCAACACTTTTAACGATGAATCAGTGTATTTTTTATTTATTTATTTTTTCCTTTTTTAGATGACCTCCCTTCTCACCTTATAGCCATCCTCTCACTCCGATATGAATTATTATTTTTTTATAGAGAGAAAGGAAAGGAAAGACAGAAAGTAAGACAAAAAACACAACAATTATCCACAAAAAGCACAAGGCAAACACACCCAACCTCCGTCTGCAATCCTGCAAAGTACATGACAGAACACAGCAACACATGCATAAAGACTAATAACATTTATGACCTTGCAGTATATTTCCATAAATATACATACCATAACTACAAATATATATACAGTATACATACATATACATTCATATTCATTCATATACCCATCTACATATCTGCATATATCTACATATACATCCCTGCATCCATTTGCGTGTGGTTGTGAGCATGCATAAGTGAAAAAGTTTCCTCCAATAGAACATTCAATAGCAACCGTGAGGCATCAGAGATCCGCCCCCCCAAGGCCCGAGGCAGGCAAAGGGGCAACCAGAGCCCAAGACCCCAAGAAGGACCCCGAGCCCAGAGTCCCCAGGGCCACCCGAACAGGACGAGCCACTCACCAACTCCCCAGATCCGACCAAAGGGGAGAACAGGAAAAGCCCCACCAGTGACTACACACAATGACCCCCCGGGGTCAACAGCGACAAACTCACAGGCCCCCGCCGGAGCCCGCGCCCCCGCCCACCGAGCTCGGTGACCGGCCCTGGGGCTACGTCGGTGCAGCGGGCTCCGGCGGGGGCCTGTGAATTTGTCGCTGTTGACCCCGGGGGGTCATTGTGTGTATGGTCACTGGTGGGGCTTCTCCTGTTCTCCCCTTTGGTCGGATCTGGGGAGTTGGTGAGTGGCTCGTCCTGTTCGGGTGGCCCTGGGGACTCTAGGTATTTTTTTATTGTAAGTTTTTTTTATTGTAAGTTAACACAATATTGCTACATTTTTGTTTTTCAGTTTTCTGAGAAGTTTGAGGAAGTAAAAGATGCAGCCAAGCTGGCGAGGGACAAATCTCAAGAGAAGGGGGAGACGTTGAGTAATAACTCTCAGGTAAAAAAAAACACCTGACTTCTAGTTTAAGGCTTATTCCTTATAAGGTCACTTCCTGCCACTACAGGAAGAAAACTTGCAGGACTTCATAGAAGAACTGTTGAGCTGTTTTATATGTATGTTTATGTAAGGGGACAATGTTTTTATTTTTAACTCTGAAAATGTCACTCTTTAATTTGAGTATTCAAAGGTCAAAGGTCATCCTGAGGGGGAGCAGGAAGTCACAGAAACCGAAGTCTTCATAGAAAGAAATGTTAAATTTTCTCTCAAACCAAGAACCAAACTCAGTCCTGATACCAGTTCCTGCTGGGTGAAACTGGGAACCTGTCGTTGTCTACGTGTTTGAGCCGTTCAGGAACTGGAGCTAAAGTTTGTCTCTGGGTTTCTTACAGGAGTCTGGTCGAGAGACGCCTTCAGCCGACCAGGCGTCCAGCTTCAACGGGACAGATGATGAAAAGATCTCCTACGTCAGTCCAGAAGCTACTCAGCTGAAGAGTGAGAATGACCGTCTGAAGTCCGCCGTAGAGCTGAGGTAAGAGTCGTCCGTCCATCATCTGGTTCTGGACTCAGGTCTTGGTCCGGAACAAGATCTGGGAACTCTTACTTTGACAGGGTGCGTTCCGGAAACTGTTTGCTCAGAGCCGGTAACTTAAATCTCCGCCCCTAAAAGTCCAAAGCCATCGTGCGTTTTCATAAAATAAATATATATATATATATATATATATGTATATATATATATATATATATATATGTATGTATGTATG
>JBBPBX010022284.1:5340-41567 GCA_038048925.1 Garcialebias charrua
AATTACCAGTAAACCTAACGTGCCTGTTTTTGGTCTATGGGAGGAAACCGGAGTACCTGGGGACCCCCCCCATGAAGACATTAGTACATTTTGGACTTGTCAGTGATGTACTCGCTGTCGTTTTGTCTTTCTTTAACCGTGTTGTATGTCCTCTGCAGGTGTCAGATTCGGGGAAACCCCCTTTGTCCTCGTCTTCAGTTCTAACAGTCCGAGTGATCGAGGAGAGCCTTCACCGACCTGTGGCCACGCCCCTGGACATTCACATCGTCACCATGGAGGACGAGTTTCCTGGCGGTGTGATTGGTCGGCTGCATGCCACTGATGCTGACCCTTACGATGCGCTGACGTTTGGACACGCCCCTCCGGCCCATCGCAGTCTGTTTAAGATCAGCCCCCACGATGGAAAGATCATTGCTCTTGGGGGGCTGGATGCTGGGGAATACTTTCTCAACGCCAGCGTTAGTGACGGCCGCTTCGTCGTGCCTGTTCCTGTGAACGTGCGTGTGGAGCAAGCAACGCTTGAAATGCTTCAGGATGCGGTGACGGTGCGCTTTGAGAGCGTGGCCCCACAAGAGTTTGTGTCTTTGTACCTGAAGAGTGTCCTGAAGGTGATGCAGCAGGCGGCCATGTCCCAGCAGCACGACACACTGCGCCTGCTCAGTCTTCAGCCCGTTGGTGGGACGCAGCAACTGGACCTGCTGGTCTGTGTGGAGACAGCCGGAGGCGGGTTCTACAAGGCTGCGTACCTCACGCAGAAACTCAGCACGTCACGGAGGAAGCTGGAGGAAGTGCTCCGAGTGTCTGCCATCCTGGATAAAAACTGTTCGGGGCTGGAGTGTCGAGGGGCGCAGTGTGAACAGAGTATCATCCTGGATTCACACAACCTGGCAACGTACGACACTCCTCGTGTCAGCTTCGTGTCGCCACGCTTCCACCGGACGTCACGCTGTACCTGCAGCGGTGAGTGAAGTTTAAAAACACTTAACGTCTCTTTGTCCTCGGATTATAAAGACACAGTCTGAAATGGTGAGAATGATCCCGACCACAGAGCCCTCTTCAGACAGATCCCTCTTCAGACAGATTCCTCCTCAGACAGATCCCTCTTCAGACAGATTCCTCCTCAGACAGATCCCTCTTCAGACAGATCCCTCCTCAGACAGATTCCTCTTCAGACAGATCCCTCCTCAGACAGATCCCTCTTCAGACAGATTCCTCTTCAGACAGATTCCTCTTCAGACAGATCCCTCCTCAGACAGATCCCTCTTCAGACAGATTCCTCTTCAGACAGATCCCTCCTCAGACAGATCCTCCTCAGACAGATCCCTCCTCAGACAGATCCCTCTTCAGACAGATCCCTCCTCAGACAGATTCCTCTTCAGACAGATCCCTCCTCAGACAGATCCCTCTTCAGACAGATCCCTCCTCAGACAGATCCCTCTTCAGACAGATCCCTCCTCAGACAGATCCCTCTTCAGACAGATTCCTCTTCAGACAGATCCCTCCTCAGACAGATCCCTCTTCAGACAGATCCCTCCTCAGACAGATCCCTCTTCAGACAGATTCCTCTTCAGACAGATCCCTCCTCAGACAGATCCCTCTTCAGACAGATCCCTCCTCAGACAGATCCCTCTTCAGACAGATTCCTCTTCAGACAGATCCCTCCTCAGACAGATCCCTCTTCAGACAGATCCCTCCTCAGACAGATCCCTCTTCAGACAGATTCCTCTTCAGACAGATCCCTCTTCAGACAGATCCCTCTTCAGACAGATCCCTCCTCAGACAGATCCCTCTTCAGACAGATTCCTCTTCAGACAGATCCCTCTTCAGACAGATCCTCTTCAGACAGTCCTCTTCAGACAGATCCCTCCTCAGACAGATCCCTCTTCAGACAGATCCCTCTTCAGACAGATCCCTCCTCAGACAGATCCCTCTTCAGACAGATCCTCTTCAGACAGATCCCTCTCAGACAGATCCCTCTTCAGACAGATCCCTCCTCAGACAGATTCCTCTTCAGACAGATCCCTCCTCAGACAGATCCCTCTTCAGACAGATCCTCCTCAGACAGATCCCTCCTCAGACAGATCCTCTTCAGACAGATCCCTCCTCAGACAGATCCCTCTTCAGACAGATCCCTCCTCAGACAGATCCCTCTTCAGACAGATCCCTCTTCAGACAGATCCCTCCTCAGACAGATCCTCTTCAGACAGATCCCTCCTCAGACAGATCCCTCTTCAGACAGATCCCTCTTCAGACAGATCCCTCCTCAGACAGATCCCTCTTCAGACAGATCCCTCCTCAGACAGATCCCTCTTCAGACAGATCCCTCTTCAGACAGATCCCTCCTCAGACAGATCCCTCTTCAGACAGATCCCTCCTCAGACAGATTCCTCTTCAGACAGATCCCTCCTCAGACAGATTCCTCTTCAGACAGATCCCTCCTCAGACAGATTCCTCTTCAGACAGATCCCTCCTCAGACAGATCCCTCTTCAGACAGATCCCTCCTCAGACAGATCCCTCTTCAGACAGATCCCTCCTCAGACAGATCCCTCTTCAGACAGATCCCTCCTCAGACAGATTCCTCTTCAGACAGATCCCTCCTCAGACAGATCCCTCTTCAGACAGATCCCTCCTCAGACAGATCCCTCTTCAGACAGATCCCTCCTCAGACAGATCCCTCTTCAGACAGATCCCTCCTCAGACAGATCCCTCTTCAGACAGATCCCTCTTCAGACAGATCCCTCCTCAGACAGATCCCTCCTCAGACAGATCCCTCTTCAGACAGATCCCTCTTCAGACAGATCCCTCCTCAGACAGATCCCTCCTCAGACAGATCCCTCTTCAGACAGATCCCTCCTCAGACAGATCCCTCTTCAGACAGATCCCTCTTCAGACAGATCCCTCCTCAGACAGATCCCTCTTCAGACAGATCCCTCCTCAGACAGATCCCTCTTCAGACAGATCCCTCCTCAGACAGATCCCTCTCAGACAGATCCCTCTTCAGACAGATCCCTCCTCAGACAGATCCCTCTTCAGACAGATCCCTCTTCAGACAGATCCCTCCTCAGACAGATCCCTCTTCAGACAGATCCCTCCTCAGACAGATCCCTCTTCAGACAGATCCCTCTTCAGACAGATCCCTCCTCAGACAGATCCCTCTTCAGACAGATCCCTCTTCAGACAGATCCCTCCTCAGACAGATCCCTCTTCAGACAGATCCCTCCTCAGACAGATCCCTCTTCAGACAGATCCCTCTCAGACAGATCCCTCTTCAGACAGATCCCTCCTCAGACAGATCCCTCTTCAGACAGATCCCTCCTCAGACAGATCCCTCTTCAGACAGATCCCTCCTCAGACAGATCCCTCTTCAGACAGATCCCTCCTCAGACAGATCCCTCTTCAGACAGATCCCTCCTCAGACAGATCCCTCTTCAGACAGATCCCTCCTCAGACAGATCCCTCTTCAGACAGATCCCTCAGACAGATCCCTCTTCAGACAGATCCCTCCTCAGACAGATCCCTCTTCAGACAGATCCCTCCTCAGACAGATCCCTCTTCAGACAGATCCCTCTTCAGACAGATCCCTCCTCAGACAGATCCCTCTTCAGACAGATCCCTCCTCAGACAGATCCCTCTTCAGACAGATCCCTCCTCAGACAGATCCCTCCTCAGACAGATCCCTCTTCAGACAGATCCCTCCTCAGACAGATCCCTCTTCAGACAGATCCCTCTTCAGACAGATCCCTCCTCAGACAGATCCCTCTTCAGACAGATCCTCCTCAGACAGATCCCTCTTCAGACAGGTCCTCCTCAGACAGATCCCTCTTCAGACTGATCCCTCCTCAGACAGATCCCTCCTCAGACAGATCCCTCCTCAGACAGATCCCTCTTCAGGATCTTGTGCGTGACGTGTCAGTTTTCCTGTGCGCAGACTCCAGCTGTGCCGCGGTGTCAGAGCAGTGTGAGCAGCAGATGTGTCCTCCAGACATGCAGTGTGTGTCAGTAGAAGCCACCAGAGGGCGCTACGCCTGCCAGTGTCCGCGGGGCAAGCTGGGGGAGTGTGCAGGTGTGTTTCAGGAGAATAAAACATCTGTCTGTGTGAAAGAGGACCACATATAGGTCTTTAAAATTTTTATGTTATGTCTGTGTGCTATCTTGACAATATTAATTCATTTTAATACACAAAATAATTCTTAGATAATTAATTATACCCTTTTTAATTCTGCCATTTTTAACTTTCGTTTTGAACGACCGGTTTCTTGAAGTCCACGCCCTTCAACGATCTGTTAACGCCCTCTGTAACAGCCAGTATCTGTAATGTGTTGTTGTTTTAAAATTAGCTCTTTTTTTATTACTCATTTGACTTACTGTTAGTGCTAGCTTAAGATAACTTACCGAAACCCGTCTGAGCGCGCCGCAATTAGCTGCTCCTTTTAGCATGAGACCACCCGAATCCGATGCTAATGTTAGCTTGTTCCTCTTCCGGTGTTCGCCAGCTCCGCTCGTTGCACGCGGCGATTTTGGGAGTTATCGCTGTTCCAGTCAAGACAACACAAAGTTCACCAAGTGTCTCCCGTAAATTAATCCGTAAGGAGAAGGTCCTCGCTGCTGCGAGGCTGTACAGTTGAAGCTCCGCTCCATCCGCCAGAAGAGGGTCCCGTTGCCGCCGGTCCCTATACGCCGGCGGTCTGCTCGTTTTATTTCTGCCGGCTGCGCGTTGGGAGCGATCGCAAATACACTAAAAATTGAACTAAAACATAAAAATAACAATTATACTTTATTTATAAAGCCATTAAAAAAAAAACACAGCTACAACAAAGTGCTGTACACATGAAATTAAGAACATGTAAACAAAAGCTCCGGGAGAGCTTTGAACACGTTCCGAGGGAGGTGGGGGACATTGAGCCCAAGTGGGCCATGTTCCGCGCCTCTATTGTCGAGGCAGCTTATCGGAGCTGTGGCCGCAAGGTTGTTGGTGCCTGTCGTGGTGGCAACCCTCGAACCCGGTGGTGGACGCCAGCGGTGAGGGATGTTGTCAAGCTGAAGAAGGAGTCCAATAGGCTCTGTGCACAAGTGTCGTAAATCACTTGCGCATTGACAGGAAGCCGGCTTCCCAGCTTCCGGTCTAAGCCCCGTTCTCTGTTTACAAGAGCTGCCCAAGACACAAGTATCAGCTATGTTCATCGTATCGTTGATGTCTGGTCCCCTGCTCCGACAAGCAAACGTAATAAGGGATTTAAATTGCATATCTCAAGTTTCCTGCACAACTATGAGGGTAAGTAACGTTAGTTTGATCGCGTTGTGTTGTTGCTACCTGTTAGCGGCTAACGTTAGCCTATTAGCAACGCAATCTTTTTTTTGTGTACTCACGTTATAGAAACAGCTTTTCCACACTTAAACAAAACGGCTCATATTTTGTGATCCTTCTACAAACATGCTGCTCTTCTCAGTTTCATGCAAAAATCAGGAGACAGCTGTGAAGCTGTTGTCAGGACTCTGTGTCAGGTCCATGAAGAAAGCTGAAAAACCTCACCGTAGGGTGAAGCTAGGATTGTTCAGATGACAGTTTTAAGATTGCTGGTTCAGTAACCCCACGTTCCTGTTGTTAATGGGGATTTAGCTAAGATGGTAATTAAATGTCAGTGTGAGTCAATCTAGTACATTCAGCTACATGTTTACATTTGTAGTGGACATGACGGTGCCCGCTCTGATACTTGAACTGTCCCAGTAACACCTTTTCACTGATACTCTCAGAAAAAAGACATTGACACTATTTTATTACATTATTTTGAATCAAAACACAATAAGTCATAAGAGACTCTCTTATTCCTCTATTTTTGTGTTAATGAATAACCTTGTGTTACTTGTATAAGCATTATTGAATTCAATGTTTGTTAAGTCAAAGACTGTTTAATTCAAACTGTTTAATTCAAGTTGGAAATCCAATGTTATTTCAAAATAATGATCACTTCTTCATATGATGAATCAAACGTTGAAAGTGAATTAATGTCAGACTGAACTCGATCAGTTTTGTTAGAAGTTAGAACACAGTTTTAATCAGTTGTTTTATGAAGCTGGCTCCAGTCTAATCTGTTTCTCTGTCTTCATTCTAAATAACTTCTTCTCTGTTCTAAAAACTGATCTTCTCCTATCCGAGTGACCTTCATCCACTGGTTTGTTTGGACCAATCAGAGAAGAACAACAAGTCACTGATCACAGATCCTTCCTTAAAGTTCTAAGCTTTTGCTGGAACTGACAAGTTTGCTGAGGACCTCGAGCTATGAGGTTCCCCAAAGAACTGATGATCGTCTGGTCAACACGCTAATGACCATGTCATTCAGTTAAAGACTTATAACATGCCAAGTTATAAGCCATCTTCAACAGCTGAAAAGCTCTCTTTTATTGACATTCCTTTAAGGAACGTCTTATCTTGAAAACAACACCAGGAGCTGCCGTTACTTTCGGTTCGAGTCAAGGCGCACGTCTGGAGACGCTGAGAATGGTAAACGAA
Organism: Garcialebias charrua; assembly: GCA_038048925.1. Taxonomy (NCBI): domain Eukaryota; kingdom Metazoa; phylum Chordata; class Actinopteri; order Cyprinodontiformes; family Rivulidae; genus Garcialebias; species Garcialebias charrua. The sequence goes on from JBBPBX010022284.1 coordinate 11,850, forward strand.
CTGACCAAACTGGACCGAGGGAGACTGACCATCTTCACGAGGTAACAAGTCGTCAAATGCTTTGCCAAGGGTACCAACGTGTAGCCGAGTTCAGCCGGAGAGCTGCCATGCTTCTGGTTAAACACATCAAGATAACTCCCTGACTCTTAACTTCTCTTCCTCCATTTCCTTCCTCCTAAACCTTTATCTTCCTAAGCCAGAAACTAAGTTAATGTACCTACAGAAATGAGTAAAATATCATACTTTTGCTGTTCTGTTGTTCCTATGTTTCATCTATGCTGAAGTTAATTATAGGAAAAATGATCAACCAATCATGTACATAATGTGTGATGTAATTTATTGATTATGTTAAATAAATGGACCAGTCCTGCTGTTCCAACATAAGTTTAACGTTTCCTGTGAATTACATCTGGTCAAGGTATAGAATTATTGGTATTAAGCTGAAAAAGAGAGAACTCGTTTAATTAATGATGTATTTTTGTGTCAGTCTAAACCCTGCCAATTTATACATCTAAAATATAGGTAAGTCAGTAAACTGACCCCTTCCTATATTACTACATTGGTGGCCCGTGAACAGGTCTCTGAAAGTTTAATATTTCTGTACTTTGAATGTTGGCATAATTTTGTCCAAGTTTATAGACTCTGAAACAGATAGTTTTTGGCTGGGAAAGTGTGTCAAGCTGCAGGAAACTGCTGGTTAAAGCTGCAGTATGTAGCTTTTTTTATGAACATATTTCTTCACTCTGTCACTACCTCCTGACAGACTGATGTTAGCCAGGTAATCTCTGAAAAAAAAAAAAAAATATTGTCCCCTTGCTTCTCCAGGTGGTAAATAAGCATTTCTAAAAAGAAAAGGTGACCCACCATTTTCCAGCCAATAAAAACAGAGTTTGTAACCAGCCAATAAAAACAGAGCTTGAATTTGAATCAGCCAATAAAAACAGAGCTTGAATTTGAAATTTAACAGACCACAAGGGGGCAGAGCGGGATCAGAATGCTTTGCCTGTTGAAAATATTTCTAAGTGCTGGAGTTCTACAGAAACTGCATACTGTACCTTTAATGTCACTTGAAGCTGAGGAATTGTCTTTACTCAACTTGTAAACGTTTGTTGAAGTTTTTGGGTTAAAATTTGATGTTGCTGTGTGGTTCTGGTTCTGAGTCGTTTGGACTCTGCTGACGTGTCACAGATAAAAGCGCATCTACGTTTGACCGCCGTGTCAAACGGTGCCTATAAGAGCTTCATAGTTCATCTGAAAATTGCTGTCGAGTGGTATCGTTACATTTTAAGCAGGAATAATAGCATTTTGTGTCTGAAGCTGTCGGATCTGGTTCTGACCCGGTCCAGTTGTTAGCTCTGACGTGTTGCTGCAGATACGGTAAAAAGTCCGTGTTGGCGACATTTATCTTGCTATTTTTACTGGGCGCAGCTTGGTAAAACTGTTCTGATGTGAAACGATTCGTTCACAGAATTTTTGTGGTGAATTTTAGCGTTTTATGAGTTGAAAAAGAGTCTAGGTTTGATAAGCTATATGCCGACGCTACGTTCATAACATCTGTTGTCTGCTGTGGTTGGTTCAAGGTGATCACGTGATACGCAGTTGATCGTCAAATTTCAGTTTTGTTCACACAATTCTGACAGATTATCTGGCTTGTTTCGTTTGTAGGCATAAAATATCGTCAAAAACTGTTTAACCGCGGTGTTTTGAGATATTTAAAGGGGTTTTAGAGCGTTTAGACGTCGGGAGAACACAAACGTCCGACTGCACGCACGTCCCTAAATGCAACACGAACGACACGTCAACGGAAGTGACGTACCCAGATAGAGAAAAAAAGGAAAAAGATCGTTTCTTTATATATCTAAAAGTTCACAGAACTTGTTCTAAACATTTTAAACAAATCCATTAGTTTCTTAAATGAACGTTTGTTTAGGCGATTGTCACATCCAGGCTAAAACTCATCCCAAAAGTTGACGTTTATCCGATTTAGTTTAAAGCTACGGCTAAATGCTAAAAGATAGTCAACGCGGCCTTAGAGCCAACAGCGCCTCTATAGCGGCCAGAAAGAGTAATTACAGTCACATTGTGGTAATTAAAGCTTTGAAAACCTGCAATCTGCTGGTTAAAAGAATGAGAACAAGAAACATTTACACAGAATAGATGCTAAACTCTCTGCATTTAATTCAAACAACATCTTTTAAAGTTATTCTGTGCACTCCAGTTTATTTTAAATGAAAAGTTTAAAATAACAAACAAAAAGCATCTGCTGACTTGATTTTCACAAAAATCAAAACAAAGATAGCAGAACAAATTTGAGGATGTCAAATAACAACAAATTATTTCAAAACATCTGTAATGTTATGTTGAGCATACAAAAACTCCAGTTTATTTTAAATAAAAAAATATTTAAAATAAACAAGAAATCCTATTTTCACTCCTGATAACTGTCAAAATACAGCAAAACAGTTTAGCCAAACTGCAATACATCTTTTTAAGGCATGATGGAGCAGCTTCCTGGGAACATTTTAGTGTGAATATTGCATTTATTTCAAATCTTTTAAAAAGTGTTTGAGTAAGTAAAACGAAAATCATGCTTGTGTTAGTTAGTAACTGTTGTTAAAAAATAAGTTATATATAAAGTTAACACTGCGGGCATTTAACTTTTACAATTCATTAAGGGTAAACCCTGAAAGAAGGTACCTATGAATAGAAATACTTATTACACGGTGAAACACTTAAACCACACAGCTGGTTAGTTTGATTGACTCAATGCCACATTAAAAGTGAAGATTTATTTGCACACATTAAAATACGAACTGTCTTATTGATTTTCACAAAAATCAAAACAAAAATGGAAGTTCAAGAAGGTGCGCGTCCAAGGCTCATACAGTATGTGCCTCTAGTAGACTCATACATCACAGGGTACCAAGAGGGACCCCGAAGCCGAGGACCTGCTCCCCCTGCACCTCGCACAGAGAGAAAATCTCTCTCATTGTGTGGTGACTACTTAGCTGCCCGAAATGTCTTGCAGGAAAAAGATGAACATCCTTTGCATTTCTTTGACAGGATTTTCAAGGCGTATGCAGGCGACATAATGGAACCGGGACTTGAAGAGCAGACGCTTTTCAAATCTGTTTTCAGAAATAATCTAATCTCTGATATTAGATTCAAGTTGCCATTGTACACCTGGTGTCAATTAGAAGTAACATCTTTGGATGAAATTATACAGGGTGCTGTAACTGCTTTTGAGGCTCACATGCAAAGCAAAACACCCTCTGAGGTGTGCCCAGGTCAAAAGGTCGTATCCCAGTCGCTAAAAATAGAAGAGGTTCTCTCTCCTATAGAAAGCGAGAATAAACGCTGTCGTATCAAAGGCCCTCTGACCTCAGAGGAGATGGAGAACATACGTCGGTTGTTAGAAAGGTTGGATAATGCAAGCAAGAATAAACAAGATTTTAAAACTGACAAACAACGAAAGGTTGGTGCCAGCTGGAACAGTGACTCACAATGGTTTAAAGGGAGCCCCGCTCCTAAAGCACCTCAGATTGAAGAATCTGAGACAAGCAACGAACCACAAAAGGTAGGTGTTCACTCTTTAAGAGACCCAAAATGGTTCCGAACGAACCAGGTGGGTGAAAACCAAGGTCTACCGGTGGGTGAACTTCAAAAGAAATTGAAGTATGAGGACCTAAACTCATGTAACAATGCGTGGTCCCAACAGAAACCCCCGAGCCTCGGAACTGCACCTCCCGCGCCTCGAACGGAACAGTTCGAGACATGCAAAGTGTCACGAATGTCCCAGAAAAATGGCCAAACACCTCTATGCTTGGAAGAGACAGAGGAAGTAAGTAGTTTGTTGGTAGATTTGAATGTTACAGTGCTTGACCAACCTGATACAATGAGTGGCGTTATCACTGATAATGACACCAACATCATTGACTTACCTGGAGCGATGTGCAGCACTACCTTTCACAAAAACTCAGAGCACACAGTTAACATTGATAACATCGACACAGATGTCACAGATGTTGACAATAAAGATGCTGACAGTCAACAAGATCCTGAAGGTCATGACACTGTCTGTCTAACTGATGGTACCGCAGAAGGCACGGATGACTCCCCAACCGAGATCACAAGCCCGGTAAGTGAACCTTCAAATAGAGATGAGGCAGAAGAGACCCAACAGTTGGACCCAACTCTGGACCAACAAGAGAACCTCCTCTGTGAGCTGGAACAATCAGCACTCACTGAACACTACCTCCCACAGGTAGAAGAAGGTGTGGAGATCCACGGATCCCACACCAAAGACGCTGTACTGTCCTCTGGGACAGATAAATCGGCAATCAGCCAAGCTTTCGATGAAACCTTGGTTCAAGAGCATTTGAGTCTAGAACTAATCAGAAATGACACAGTTTCTACAGACTCAAAGAGCCCCTCTTCAGACAAAGGGGGGAAAGGCTCGCACACCAACAACAGTGACCCGTCGCAGTCTGAACAATCAGACACACCTGCGACTGCGCCGACAGTTGTGACACACCTGAATTACACAGAAAGAGGTAAACGTAAGAAGAAACGTTGGCCGATACCTAAAAGGTTCCTGTGTACTGTCTACTCTCAGCTGCGAAAACAGCTTAAACTAAACATTGGCATCCTAACTTGTGCCCATGGACGGACGTCCTCACCTGTGTTCGTGGTCCCCCATGACCTCAGGGGGGTGATGTTAGGTCATGCCCAAGACAAAGACAAAGATTTCAATAACCCCACAAACGACAAAGATCTCGCAAACTCACAGACTTCATGGGAAATTAAGGTCGTCCAAGCACACGATAGTAAATAAACTAAACAGTTTAAACTATATTAGTTGCTAAAAGAAACCGTTCCAACTAGAACTTAGAAACGCTAAGTCTAAAAACCCACAACAAAAAACTAACCTTAACAACCGTTTAAATCTGCAGGATTTAATTGACATCGGTTATAAAGCTAAGACCTGTTTTTATTGTGTGATACACGTTGGAATCTGACGATAGGAGTGAGTTGAAGCGGTGAAACGTTGTTTTCTAGTTGCTTAATTGCTACTTTTGTTGTTATTGAAACTTGGTATTGTTTTCTGAACACTCCCAGCCAAAAGAGGTTTTTATTAATGATAAGTTAAAGACTTAAAGGGATTTAACTATGCCAACATGCAGTTTTCATTTTGTTAAACCTCAGTAAATGAAGAGTCAATGTAGTTTAAAGCTACTTTAGGTACCATAAACTACACTGGTTTCACAATTTCTAATTTGAACCGATTCGATCGATTCTATTCTAGATCATCTATTCATTTTGATGAGTCTCGCCATAGACTTCAAAATTTATAGGGAATACCAAATCCTACGTCGTCGTCTTAAAGGACAACAGACATTTAGACCAAACTATATTTTCTTTTCTATTTTAGTTTAACTTTAAGCTAAGTTATGAATGGAGGAATAGTTTGGAAGAAGAGGCCTTCGTTACAGAAGCCCTCCTGAACATTCTATAGACGTAGATCCCTATATTTAACTTTTGATGCATGATCCACCCCTTAATTGGTAGTTATAGCTGATCTAAACCATGATAGCTTACATACCAGGTGCATATAGGTAAGGCTTAATGTAAAATCCCAATCATAAGCCCACCTAAAACCACATAATTGCATGACACATAGAACCAGAGTGGCACGGACTGGAAACCAACCAGCCAACAACCTTCGATGTGGGGACCTGCTACTTCAACGTTGGTCTTCAACCTTCATCCAAGGGTCGCCTCCTCTGCGTCAATCGAGGGATCCCCTCTACATGCTGATTATAAAAACAATTGTTGCTGATGAAATCACCAACTCTAATCGATATGGAATTACTGCTGTGGAATTACCGCTGTGGATTATAAGACTTTGTTTTCCAAGGGATCACAGACTTTGTTTTCCAAGAGTTAACAGACTTTGTTTTCCAAAGGATTAAAAGCTTTTCGCAATGGGATTACCTCCGAACAGTATGAAATTTCCAAAAAACTTTATGGGATTATAATTTTGATTTTTCTTTTCCACTTGCTGGATTACTTCAAGATCAAAGACAGTTCAAGGTTTCCTTTCGTGTTGGACCCCATCCCCAAGGACTGGCGATGACTTCCAAAAGGGGGGAGATGTAGTGGGCATGACCGTGCCCGCTCTGATACTTGAACTGTCCCAGTGACACCTTTTCACTGATACTCTCAGAAAAAAGACATTGACACTATTTTATTACATTATTTTGAATCAAAACACAATAAGTCATAAGAGACTCTCTTATTCCTCTATTTTTGTGTTAATGAATAACCTTGTGTTACTTGTATAAGCATTATTGAATTCAATGTTTGTTAAGTCAAAGACTGTTTAATTCAAACTGTTTAATTCAAGTTGGAAATCCAATGTTATTTCAAAATAATGATCACTTCTTCATATGATGAATCAAACGTTGAAAGTGAATTAATGTCAGACTGAACTCGATCAGTTTTGTTAGAAGTTAGAACACAGTTTTAATCAGTTGTTTTATGAAGCTGGCTCCAGTCTAATCTGTTTCTCTGTCTTCATTCTAAATAACTTCTTCTCTGTTCTAAAAACTGATCTTCTCCTATCCGAGTGACCTTCATCCACTGGTTTGTTTGGACCAATCAGAGAAGAACAACAAGTCACTGATCACAGATCCTTCCTTAAAGTTCTAAGCTTTTGCTGGAACTGACGGAGTTTGCTGAGGTCCTCAACCCATGATGAGGTTCCCCAAAGAACTGATGATCGTCTGGTCAACACGCTAATGACCACGTCATTCAGTTAAAGGCTTATAACATGCCAAGTTATAAGTCATCTTCAACAGCTGAAAAAGCTCTTTTATTGACATTCCTTTAAGGAACGTCTTATCTTGAAAACAACACCAGGAGCTGCCGTTACTTTCGGTTCGAGTCAAGGCGCACGTCTGGAGACGCTGAGAATGGTAAACTGTTACGGCTGGCTCAGGCCGAACACATTAAATGGACAAAGGACACAAGAAGGCAGAATGTAAAAATAAAAAGCTTTATTGAAAACTGCCCGACTCCTCCCTCCAGGTGCGGAGTGCACCGTCTTCTGGCACAGGGCAAAAAAGGGAGCAAAAATAGACAGACAAAAGTACAAATAAGTGGTGGACAAGAGTGAGTCAGCCAAAAAGAATATAACGTCCCCAGCGTCGGCCCAACCCATAAAAACAGGGCCGTCGCAGCCTATCTGGAGACGGACTACCTGACCAAAAGGGGACCCTAGGGGTAAAAGAAAAACGATATAACTGGACTACCGATCTCACTCTGTCATTAGGCAAACCAACAAAAACTCCAAACAGCTCCAAGCTCCAAACAGCTCCAAGCTCAAAAATGTTCCTGGTTAAACCAGCTTAAACTAACCACACAGGTCAGCATCCCTGATATCAATTATCATTAGCAGGATCCTAATGTCATCAATGCAGCCTTCAGCTACCCAGTGCACTAAGCACAACAAAAGTCAAATGATGAGCAAACATTCCTAAGTGCATCAAGCACAGTCAAACTCCACAAACAAATGAGCTGACACAAATGCAACTAGCAGTCAAGACCAAACATGAGCTAGTAGCCACTTTAAGTGCATCTAGCAGTCAAGACCAAACATGAGCTAGTAGCCACTCTTTAAGTGCATCTAGCAGTCAAGACCAAACATGAGCTAGTAGCCACTCTTTAAGTGCATCTAGCAGTCAAGACCAAACATGAGCTAGTAGTTACTCACCAAGAACCTTCTAAACAGAAGATCAGACTTCAAGACAGGGGTGGGCGGAGAACACCCCACAGTACCCAAACAGTACTCAAACAGTACCCAAACAGTCAAACAGTACTCAAACAGCTCAGCAATAAAGCAACCAAACTCTGAGCTCACAACACTCCGCATTCAAGCACAGTCAACTTGAAGTATATATAGGCGTGGCTCTCAGGTGTTCCTGGCTGAACACACACAAGCCTGATCACAATCAGACTAATTAACCACACAAAAGCATGACTGCAGTCAACATACATAAGAACTAAAAGGTGTCAGCATTGGCAGCTTCCTCAGGATATGTAACACCTCCACCACCAGTGTTTTGTATGGGGGTGATGTGGATGTCAGGTGAAAACATCTCACATCCGCACATGCAAAATAAATAGGACCCTAGAGAGTAACAATGTAGCGGTCACAACAGACAAACGGACTAAAAACATCATTAAAACTAGTCCGCCTAACCGCTAACATAATCAATGTCATGTTATCTTAAAATGTTCTGAAGCCAAACAGGCGACGCTTGTCTAGGCTTACTCTGTAAGACTTATTTTTGTTAACAGACACCAAACCAACATCAACATCATGACCAAGGATGCCAGTGGGAGAGTGGATACTCTTCATAACAGCCAGAGGGAAACTGTCATTTTCTGCACGTGGCAGCTCCACCATGTCAGCTGCAACAGCACTGTTTCCAGTTACTCTGAAAGCACAGAGACAGTTAGACAAAGAATCATGTACAATGTGCTCAATGTAAGGCTGCAGCACCTCACATTTCCCAGACATTAAAAATGCATTTTCTGTTGCACTTTCAGTCAATTGCACGTTGTCCTTAAACACTCGCTCATCGTTTCCTGAGGCTGGAACAGGACACAAAGAAACAGAACATGTCACGTGTGTCTGTACCTCTTTTGAGATCTTCAGGTCCTCATGTTCTTCACATTCTGACTTAAATGAGAGTTGTTCAGTTTTAAATAACAATGAAAAACTGTCACTCCAGTCAACATCTTTCACAACTCCTTCATAGTTCTGTGCAGGAGCTAAAAGAGAAAACAATGAAACGGGTGGAATTGTTTCTTCTGGATCCTCCTCAGTTAAGCTCACTGGGACTTCTTCAGAGCTAAATAAAAAACATTCACTCAGGTCAATGTAATGTTCCTTCAGCTCATCAAAGTTTTTAAGATCCCCATCTTTAACTGGGATTAAGTCAGATTCATTTTCATGTTTAATTTCAAGTTCAGTTACATGAAAAAAGAAGAAACTGTCACCCAAGTTGACATCATCCTCATTTTTCTCCTCCTCTGGACGATGTTCTTCTGGCGCCATCTCCTGTAGATGTGAGAGAGGCACACCTGCTTGAATGCAAGGCTCTGGTGTCACCTTTGGATGACACACAGTGGGACACAAATGGTGATCTTCCCTTTGTGCAGTATGGAGCTCTCTCAATTCTAGAAGACGCTTCTTCTCATGTAGAGCGGCTAGAATACTTTGACTTTTGACTTCTTGTTCTTTTAAGAACAATTCATGTTTAAGTTGTAGCTCCCTTCGTGCGACCTCGAACTGTTGTGAAATAAGTTCTTTTTCTTTCCTCAATTGTTCTTCAAGCTCTTTTTTTCTTAAAGCAACTTCATTTTCATTTGAATGTCCATAATCAGGCATCACAACAACCCCAAGTTGAATTAATTCAGTCAGCAGTCCACCTTCAAACCAACCATCACGTTCGTATTCTCTAGTGTTGATTTTAAAATGGTTTGCTATATTCAACATCTGCTCTCTCGTGCAGTTCATATAGACATCAAACGTGGGCTGTTCAAGAAATCTCTTCAAATTGAATGCCATGATGTGAACACAAACAGCTTTTAAGCTGTACCCCTCTTCTAAAGACTTTCACTGTAAACAACAGCAAAATCACAGCTGCATTTGAACGCAGCACAGTCCAAAAACACACACACACACACACAGCTGCGTGTTTCAGCTCAATCAGCAACCAGGAGCTGGTCCTGTCAGCTCCAGAGAGTGCAAACTACAGCACACAGCTGTCAACACACACCAAATGTAAAAAGGTGGCAATTATGTTAACTGCGGTCCAAAAACACTTGGCTTCAAAAGACTTCACCACACTCTCAATATTTTAAGCAAAAAACTCAATGTCTGCTCAAAACCAGAACAAACAACTCAATGTCTCAAAAATCCAGACAAGGACTCAAAAGGGATTCAAAAATCCAGACAAGGGCTCAAAAAGGATTCAAGATCCAGACAAGGAGCAAAAGGAGAAGAAGGATCCAAGATCCAGACAAGGAGTCAAAAAGGATTCAAGATCCCGGACGAGGCGCCCAAAATATGTTACGGCTGGCTCAGGCCGAACACATTAAATGGACAAAGGACACAAGAAGGCAGAATGTAAAAATAAAAAGCTTTATTGAAAACTGCCCGACTCCTCCCTCCAGGTGCGGAGTGCACCGTCTTCTGGCACAGGGCAAAAAAGGGAGCAAAAATAGACAGACAAAAGTACAAATAAGTGGTGGACAAGAGTGAGTCAGCCAAAAAGAATATAACGTCCCCAGCGTCGGCCCAACCCATAAAAACAGGGCCGTCGCAGCCTATCTGGAGACGGACTACCTGACCAAAAGGGGACCCTAGGGGTAAAAGAAAAACGATATAACTGGACTACCGATCTCACTCTGTCATTAGGCAAACCAACAAAAACTCCAAACAGCTCCAAGCTCCAAACAGCTCCAAGCTCAAAAATGTTCCTGGTTAAACCAGCTTAAACTAACCACACAGGTCAGCATCCCTGATATCAATTATCATTAGCAGGATCCTAATGTCATCAATGCAGCCTTCAGCTACCCAGTGCACTAAGCACAACAAAAGTCAAATGATGAGCAAACATTCCTAAGTGCATCAAGCACAGTCAAACTCCACAAACAAATGAGCTGACACAAATGCAACTAGCAGTCAAGACCAAACATGAGCTAGTAGCCACTCTTTAAGTGCATCTAGCAGTCAAGACCAAACATGAGCTAGTAGTTACTCACCAAGAACCTTCTAAACAGAAGATCAGACTTCAAGACAGGGGTGGGCGGAGAACACCCCACAGTACCCAAACAGTACTCAAACAGTACCCAAACAGTACTCAAACAGTACTCAAACAGCTCAGCAATAAAGCAACCAAACTCTGAGCTCACAACACTCCGCATTCAAGCACAGTCAACTTGAAGTATATATAGGTGTGTCACTCAGGTCCTCCTGACTGAACACACACAAGCCTGATCATAATCAGACTAATTAACCAACAAAAGCATGACTGCAGTCAACATACATAAGAACTAAAAGGTGTCAGCATTGGCAGCTTCCTCAGGATATGTAACATAAACGAACTGACCAAACTGGACCGAGGGAGATTGACCATCTTCACGAGGTAAAAGTCGTCAAATGCTTTGCCAAGGGTACCAACGTGTAGCCGAGTTCAGCCGGAGAGCTGCCATGCTTCTGGTTAAACACATCAAGATAACTCCCTGACTCTTAACTTCTTTTCCTCCATTTCCTTCCTCCTAAACCTTTATCTTCCTAAGCCAGAAACTAAGTTAATGTACCTACAGAAATGAGTAAAATATTATACTTTTGCTGTTCTGTTGTTCCTATGTTTCATCTATGCTGAAGTTAATTATAGGAAAAATAATCAACCAATCATGTACATAATGTGTGATGTAATTTATCGATTATGTTAAATAAATGGACCAGTCCTGCTGTTCCAACATAAGTTTAACGTTTCCTGTGAATTACATCTAGAACAAAGTATAGAATTATTGGTATTAAGCTGAAAAAGAGAGAACCCGTTTAATTAATGATGTATTTTTGTGTCAGTCTAAACCCTGCCAATTTATACATCTAAAATATAGGCAAGTCAGTAAACTGACCCCTTCCTATATTACTACATATTTAATATAATTCCTGGGCCCCCATCCATCTCATTATCATGTCTCCTTGTGGTTTTCCCCTTTTGTTCCCGTCAGTTGTTGCTGCCATGCCATCGTTTTGCTTTTTTACTTCATTAAATATTTAAAGTATTTATTTTTAGCTCGTGTCAGTCTGTATTCCTGTGCGTGCCCATTTATCTTCCACAAACCATGACATCAAAAGTCTCAAGTTGCTTTCTTTACTCTTGTTGAAAGGCTCAAATAATTGCAGCACTTATGATCTCATGTGCTACAAGTAAGAAATGTACCTTTTAATTTCACTTGTCTTTTATGGGCTTTCATGTGGATTTCTCTGATAATCTTTCTGCTTTTCAGAAGTACTACGACCAGTCTTTTTGCGTTTTGCTATTTTTGGCTGAGGAGGATTGGTTTAATATTTTGTCCATCCATTTTGTCCATCTTCTGGGAGGACTCCAAGACATGGTTTCTCCAGCATGTCCTAAGTCTCCCCAGTTGGACATGACCAGAAAACCACTTTCTGTAGGTGTCCTTACCAGTGGCCCAAATCAACTAGTTCCTCTCAATACAGTATGTAGAAGCAGTTGCTCTACTCTGTCTCTTCTGGATAACTGAATTTCTCACCCTATTTTAAAGGAGACTCAAGCTACTTTGCAAAAACACCTCGACCACCTGCAATCTTGTTCTTTCGGCCACTACACTTTGTGACCATTGGTATGAACGTAGACCGACCAGTAAGTGAAGAGCTTTGCCTTGCAGCTCTACTCCTGCTTCACTAAAAGGGGCCGACACAGAATACACAATACAGTACTTGGGGAGCTGAACCAATCAATCCGTTGATCTCATGCTCCATTTTTCCCTCCCTTGTAAACAAAATCCAGTGATACTTAAAACTCCTCCACTTACCCGTCAATATACCCTTTACCAACTCAGGACCAAGGCCTCGGATTCTGAGGTGCTGATCTTCATCTCATCTGCTCCACACGCTGCTGCAAACCTCTCCACTGAGAGCTGGAGATCACTGCACAACGATACCAACAGGACCACATCACCTGCAAATAGGGCAGAAGAATCCTGAGGCCACCAAAACAGACTCCCTCTGCCCCCTGGTGACAAATTCTGTCCATAAAGGGTGTAAACGAAATCAGTGACAACCGGCGCATCCCTGATGGAATCCAACTTACTGCTGGCAATGTAAACCAACTCTTGCAACACTTGTATAGGGACTCACTGAATGATCCGTAGCAATGAATCCCCAATTCCATACTCACAAACCAGAAAGGAACACTGTTGAATGCCTTCTTCAAGTCCACAAAACACGGGTAAACTGTGCAAACTCCCACACCCCCTCGAGGACCCTAATGGCTATAAAGAGCTGGTCCAGTGTTCCACAGCCAGGACAGAACCTGCATTGTTACTCCTGAATCCAAAGTTCGACCATCAACCAAACTGTTTTCTTGCAACCCAAAGTGCACTTAACCAGGGAGCCCAAGGAGAGTGATGTCCTTGTAACTGAAAAACACCCTCTGGTCCATGTTTTTGAAGAGGGGAACCACCGCCCCCGATGTCCATGATGTTGTAAAGATGGGTCAACCAAACAGCTCAGCAACACTCCTGGGCAAAATAGTTCATTTAAGTCAAATTTTAATTATATATTTGATTTATTTGACGTGTTTTGTTCTAGTAAAAACTGTGGTTGATTTATCCTGTTCAGATCAGTGTAGCTGGTCATTTGCATAAAATATTTCAGAAACTTAGTGTGTCAAAAACCAACCATTACAACATGTTTGGTAACATTTGAAAAAAAAAAATAAGAAACTTTAATTGGGTGTTTTTAAAGTTTGTTAGCAAAAAAGTATGTTTGAAATGCAGCAAAATATTCGAATTTTACGTTTGTAATGGGTGCATAGGTGCATATGAAACAAATACTTCAAAGCGCTTTTGGCTTAAATGCTTTGTTTATGTGTTTGATTACAATTTTTGTGCCTGCTAATGAATAAGAGAGAAGGCAAACGTATTATTGTTAATTTGAACATGAATTGTTTTGTTTCAACACTTTCTAAGCTGTTCTATTCCTCCACTGGTCCATTCATTGTCTTTCTACCTGTAATTTAAAACGGAAACGGTTACTGTATAATATACAAAAAATTACATTTCATATTTTTAGTTTTACTAAGCTTATTGAGCTCAGCGTGGTCCTGAAGTTAAACGTTGAGCTTTTCAGACAACAGTCAACTGAAACCGCCAGCAGCAATGGGCTGGTGCTATAAATGGCCATGGGAATGACGTGATGGTAAACTTCCAGGGGTCTGGCCAGTGGTGTGAGGATGCCAGGCGAGCAGACATGGAGTTCAGACCCATACCACTATGTCTGAAGAAAAATTACATTTTATGAGGCCGTTCAATATTATCTGAACAGGATGATTAAATTGATATAAATTAAAACTGATTATATTACCATACCCTACCATACCATTTTATTTATAAAGCACTTTAAACAGGAACAAGTCCACACCAAAGTGCTGTACAAACAAACACGCAACAGGCAACACAGACAATGAAGTACAACACGAAAAACATAAAAACATTGCAGATCATAAATAAAACGATCCAATACAAATCAGCTGGCATTGAAAGCGATGGAGTAGTAGTGAGTTTTTAACCGGGATTTGAAAACCGAGAGGGAGGGGGCCTGTTTGATGAGCAGCGGTAACTCGTTCCAGAGTCTTGGGCCTGCTACAGAGAACGCCCTGTCACCCCTGCGCTTAAGGCGAGTTTCTGGAACTATTAAGAGTACCTGATCCTCTGACCTCAAAGCACGTGGAGGGACATATGGGTGTATCAGATCCGAGAGATAGGCGGGGGCGAGACTGTTCAGCGATTTGTAGACATACATGAGAATTTTGAATTGGATTCGAAGATGAACCGGTAGCCAGTGAAGGGAGGCCAAGACTGGTGTAATGTGCTCTCTTTTGCGTGTGCTGGTTAAAAATCGGGCAGCTGCGTTCTGAACCAGTTGTAATCGTGCAATGGTGGCTTGACTGACGCCAAACAGAAGTGAATTGCAGTAATCAAGCCTAGATGTAATGAATGCGTGAATCACTGTCTCCAGGTGCTTTTTGGATAATATGGGCTTCAGCTTAGACAGACGCCTCAGCTGGAAAAAACAGGATTTGACGATCATGTTTACATGACTGTTGAGTTTCATGGAAGGATCCATTATCACTCCCAGATTTTTGACTTTTTGTTTTTCGGACAGGGGTAGAGCAGACAGGTCAATGCAGTGGTTTGAGGTTGTGTCATTGGGAAGGAACAATATGGCTTCAGACTTCTTATCATTGAAGCTTAAGAAATTTAAAGCCATCCAGTCCCTGATGTCAGCCAGGCAGTCGAGCAGAGGTTGAATAGAGCCTGTACCATTTTGTCTTAGGGGGAAGTAGATTTGACAGTCATCAGCGTAGAAGTGGAAAGGTATATTGTGTTTCCGGAAAATAGCACCGAGTGGCAGCAGGTATAAGGAGAACAAGAGAGGACCCAGGATGGACCCCTGCGGAACCCCCCATTTAAGAGCCGCCACTGCAGAAGTAAAATCATTGATGGACACACAAAAAGACCTGTCAGAGAGGTAGGATCTGAACCAGTTTAGGGCTGATCCTGAGATGCCCACCCACTGCTCCAACCTAGCAATGAGGATCTCATGGTCGATGGTGTCGAAAGCGGATGTGAGGTCCAATAGGACAAGCAGCACAGAGTCACCAGTATCTGTGGATAGAAAGATGTCGTTAAAAACCTTCAGTAGGGCAGTCTCAGTGCTGTGGAGGGATTTGAAGCCAGACTGGAAAAGCTCGGGGATAGCGTGATCCTCCAGGAAGCACTTTAGTTGGGACTCAACTATTTTCTCTAGAAGTTTAGAAACAAATGGGAGTCTGGAGACAGGCCTGAAATTGGATAATACTGACGGGTCGAGGTTTGGTTTTTTCAGGAGGGGTTGAACAGCAGCATGTTTTAATGATTTTGGCACCACACCCGAGGATAGACTGCTATTTACAATCGAGAGAATGGAGGGACCTAGAGTGTGAAAAACCTCCTTTAGAAGCCGCGGGGGGACCACATCGAAGGGGGAGCCAGATGGTTTCAGGCTGCACATGACCTGCTCTAGAGAGGACAGAGAGACTGGTTCAAAATGGTCAAACACAGCAACAGATTGAGGTGGGATGGATGGATCGTGAGATGGAGGAGAAATGAGAGCCCTGGTGGTTGCGATTTTATCTAAAAAGAAATGTTGGAAGTTCTCGCACAGCTCAGTCGAGGCTTCCATGGGTGATTGTTCAGTGAGGTGGAGAACAGAGTTTAGGGTGGAGAACAGAACTCGAGGGTTACGAGAGTTTGCAGCAATGATATCAGAGAAGTATTGTGATTTAGCAGTTATCACTGCTTTCTGATATCGGCGCCAGCTCTCTTTTACCATCTCAAAAGAGACCTGCAGACTGTCTTTTTTCCACTTCCTCTCCACCTTTCGGCATTGCTGCCTGGCCGCTCTGGTCGTGTCATTCAGCCACGGTTCGGCCCTGAGTTTTGGTCTTCTCAGTTNTGTAATGAATGCGTGAATCACTGTCTCCAGGTGCTTTTTGGATAATATGGGCTTCAGCTTAGACAGACGCCTCAGCTGGAAAAAACAGGATTTGACGATCATGTTTACATGACTGTTGAGTTTCATGGAAGGATCCATTATCACTCCCAGATTTTTGACTTTTTGTTTTTCGGACAGGGGTAGAGCAGACAGGTCAATGCAGTGGTTTGAGGTTGTGTCATTGGGAAGGAACAATATGGCTTCAGACTTCTTATCATTGAAGCTTAAGAAATTTAAAGCCATCCAGTCCCTGATGTCAGCCAGGCAGTCGAGCAGAGGTTGAATAGAGCCTGTACCATTTTGTCTTAGGGGGAAGTAGATTTGACAGTCATCAGCGTAGAAGTGGAAAGGTATATTGTGTTTCCGGAAAATAGCACCGAGTGGCAGCAGGTATAAGGAGAACAAGAGAGGACCCAGGATGGACCCCTGCGGAACCCCCCATTTAAGAGCCGCCACTGCAGAAGTAAAATCATTGATGGACACACAAAAAGACCTGTCAGAGAGGTAGGATCTGAACCAGTTTAGGGCTGATCCTGAGATGCCCACCCACTGCTCCAACCTAGCAATGAGGATCTCATGGTCGATGGTGTCGAAAGCGGATGTGAGGTCCAATAGGACAAGCAGCACAGAGTCACCAGTATCTGTGGATAGAAAGATGTCGTTAAAAACCTTCAGTAGGGCAGTCTCAGTGCTGTGGAGGGATTTGAAGCCAGACTGGAAAAGCTCGGGGATAGCGTGATCCTCCAGGAAGCACTTTAGTTGGGACTCAACTATTTTCTCTAGAAGTTTAGAAACAAATGGGAGTCTGGAGACAGGCCTGAAATTGGATAATACTGACGGGTCGAGGTTTGGTTTTTTCAGGAGGGGTTGAACAGCAGCATGTTTTAATGATTTTGGCACCACACCCGAGGATAGACTGCTATTTACAATCGAGAGAATGGAGGGACCTAGAGTGTGAAAAACCTCCTTTAGAAGCCGCGGGGGGACCACATCGAAGGGGGAGCCAGATGGTTTCAGGCTGCACATGACCTGCTCTAGAGAGGACAGAGAGACTGGTTCAAAATGGTCAAACACAGCAACAGATTGAGGTGGGATGGATGGATCGTGAGATGGAGGAGAAATGAGAGCCCTGGTGGTTGCGATTTTATCTAAAAAGAAATGTTGGAAGTTCTCGCACAGCTCAGTCGAGGCTTCCATGGGTGATTGTTCAGTGAGGTGGAGAACAGAGTTTAGGGTGGAGAACAGAACTCGAGGGTTACGAGAGTTTGCAGCAATGATATCAGAGAAGTATTGTGATTTAGCAGTTATCACTGCTTTCTGATATCGGCGCCAGCTCTCTTTTACCATCTCAAAAGAGACCTGCAGACTGTCTTTTTTCCACTTCCTCTCCACCTTTCGGCATTGCTGCCTGGCCGCTCTGGTCGTGTCATTCAGCCACGGTTCGGCCCTGAGTTTTGGTCTTCTCAGTTTAATAGGCGCCACTTTATCCAAAGCCTTTAAACAAACAGAGTCAAACTGGTTTGTCAGCTCCTCGGTGCTGGAGAGGAACCCCGGGGGCTGAATTAACATGTCATTGTTGTAAACCTCAGTGAAACGTGCGGCAGTTAAATGGTTAACATTCCTGCCTTTACGTGCAGGAATGCATGTTTTAGGGGTAACATGGGGGATGGTTAACTGAAAATTCACTGGCCTATGATCCGAAAATGCATTGTCTCCTATTTCAAGGTTTGAAACGGTCACATCACATGTTAAAACAAGGTCCAACAAATGTCCACGCTGCTGTGTGGAAGAGTTCACGTGTTGAGTTAAATTGAATGAGTCCAATAAATCTAAAAAGTCCTTAACCATGGGCTTCTCAGGACAACACACGTGCAAGTTGAAGTCGCCTGAAATGACGACCCGAGAATATTTAGCAGTAATTTCAGCCAAGAAATCAGAAAACTCGCTGATGAAGTTCTTGGAGCGAGGCGGCCGGTAGACAAGAGCACACAAAGTTACAGGTGAATGTCCTAGTTCAAACACAGTCAGCTCAAAGCTAGAGCAGGAGACTGGAATGGACAGTTGTTTACAGTCAAAAGTTGATTTGAAGATAGTTAATAACCCACCGCCACGACCTGATGGTCGCGGGTCGTTAAAATACGAACAGTTTGGTGGTATTATTTCCGTCAGCGCGCTGGACTCACCCGACGCCATCCACGACTCTGTGATGCAGAAAAAGTCCAAGTCGTGCTCTTCAAAGTAATCCCTGAGGATGAACGTTTTGTTGCAAACAGATCGGGCGTTGACAACACAGAATTTGATGATATCCGAGCTAGCCGCTGATGAGCTGCTAGCAGCTGATGTGCTAGCCGCTGGTGGGGGAGCGCCCCGCGGCTCGCCTCCCACAGAGAGCTGCTCCTCCGGCCGCAGATCCCCGTTGTTTTCCTGGTCCGTGCACGCGGGAGGCTGGCGATGAGAATCGAGACCATCAGCTGAAGACAGCGAGGCAGAACGCCGGGCTCTGAGCTTCACCAGCCGGCCAGCTCGAGAGCCGCGTTTCTTCCTCCGAGTCGATCGATTTCTCCGTGCAGGCTGGTGCGAAGAGCAGCGGAGGTAAACGGGCAGCTCGTCTCCGAGCAACGGGGGTAGAGGGGGTCTCCCCGAAGTACGCTCATACTGGCCCGAATCAGCGACATCCGCGGCAGCAAACCGTAAATCCAGAAGCTGCTTCCGATCATAAACCAGCAGTGTACTTATGTCTCCAATGAAGAACGAACAAAACACAAAAATTCCAAACACCCACAGGAGAGGTGGACACGCAGCCATGCTTATGGGCGCCATCTTGGAAAGATATTGTGTGCCTTGAAGCCACAACTGCATTTAAATATTCCTCAGCAAAAGTGTCGGTAGTTTGTTGTCTCAGTTATTACTTGACTCATAATTCGGTCTACCCCACCACCAATTCTTATCAGGTGCTTTATTTTTTACATCAAACCAAGTGATCCATTGACTTTCCCCAAAGCAACACAAAACAGAGAAATGTCTGTAACATAACTCGTTAACAAAAGTTTGATACACTTGCGTTTGCATGAACCACTGACATAATAGACAGGAGTTTTAGGATGGTGCCAATCCACTTTAGCCATGACCTCACTTGAACTAGCCATTAGCTCATCAAAAATGGAGCCTATTTGCTTCAGTGTGCGGTTGAAAATGTATCTGCAACAGGTAAGATATTAACTGTTCATAACCTTTCATTAGAGTCCCACCCCTAAAGAGCTGACATATTACTTGGAAATGTCCTTTGCTTTGATGTCTTTATAAATTTTAGTAAATATTAAGCTGTGTTTAATATGACCTATATAACATACCTTCAATTGGTTGGGTATAACTCAGCTGTGGCAGATAATTTTCCCAGCATTGCTGTGGCTGTCACCACAGGAAGACCTGATTAGGTCATAATGTACAAGAAAAATATGTGTAACTGAAAAAAAAAAAAGCATCTTTCTCTAAAAAATAAAATAAACGTGACCAGGGTTTTCAAGATACCTTTTGGAACGGCGAGTGCCAGCAGACAAGAGGCCCCACTGAAGAACAGGAAACATGCTTCGCATATTCTCCTCCCAACGTGTTGAATCATGGGGCAGGTGCCCATGTTTGCAGGAATTTCAACAAAATCAAAAATGAGTTGTGTGGTGTAAATATCCAGTACATGGCCGGTGGAACCGTGAGGTGCAGAACTTCAGGTACTTATGGGTCACTTGTCCAGGAAATGTGATAGAGTTGAAGAAGAGAGTCAAGACAGGATGGGGATGGAAAATTACTTCAGGAGTGATTTATCACAAAAGTGTGGCAGCAAAGTTCAAATGAAATGTTTACAAGACTGGTGAGACCAGTTATGTTGTATGTCTAAATAAAAAGGTTAAAAATATAAGTGGATGGGACAGTGGATGTATTGGTAGAAGGATGTTAGAAATGCAGCTGCCAGGAAAAAGACAAATATATATACAGTAATAGAGAGGACACGGAGGTAGTTGGAGTGAGGACAGAGTGGGATGGATGACTTGCTGTGGCGACCCCTGAAGAGTGAACAGCCGAAAGAAGAGATTAGCAAATAATATTTTTTAGTTTTTATTAGCATTTTACACTACGTCCATACAATTGTCATTGTAGGGTCAAATTCCTATGGCCCTTTTAGCCAGTTTGCAAGAGAAACGGTCAGATGTTTAATGTTTCAGGGCCAAGATCCACACCGCTCCTCCTGCTTGACGGTTTTTAATTTTTCACAACAAATGCAGTTTCTGAGAGAATGTTTTAAATGTTAATTTATTATGAGCTTGCAACCTGTCCAGGGTCCTTGCAATCCTTGAACTGGGCTCACATTACAACTTTTACAGGAGTGACAATTTTTCAAATGGCAACAACAAACAATAATAAGGGACACACCAAAATACTTTATATATTACTGAATATTAAATACAATATCGGCAAAGAAAAAAAGTGATCATGAAAAATGCAGTAACTGTAGAAATCACATTTTTGTGCTTGTTTCTGCTTTGTCTTTGTGACTAATGGGTCCATCATAGGGCTTTCTGAAATCATAAACAAGATTATTTGCATCTTTTTAAGTTGATCTTTGTAAAGATTTGAACACTTACATGAGCTCAGTCTGGTCCTGAAGTTCAGCGTTGAGAGTTTCAGGAAGCAGTACACAAAGACCCCCAGCTACAATGGGCACGGTGCCATATATCAGCATGGGGATGGTGTGATGGTAGACCACCAGGAGCTTGATCAGCGGAGCCAGGATTCCCGCCACACGGGCGCACATGGAGTTCAGACCTACACCGTTCTGTCTGGCAGGATGAAAAAGGTGCATGTTTCTTTACACCGCTGACGTAAATTGATTCAAAGGTTTGTTTTGGGGGACGGTCTTACCTCAGAACGGTGGGGTATAATTCTGCCGTGTAAACGTAGACTGTGGAAAAACTGGCAGTGGCTGCGAATTTACCCAGAACAGCTATGATTGTCGCCATGATGGGAAGATCTGATGGGCGAACACAATGCGTTTATAATTTTTTACAGAAAAGCCATCATTTTGGACTTTTTGTATAACTTCTCCTATGAGTTCATAAAAAAAAATACTGTATTTTTAATATATATACAGGTAGTCCTCGACTTACGACGGAGTTCCATTCCTATGCTGCGTTGTAACCCGAATTTCGGCGTAAGTCGGAACATGCGTACAAACTGCACCTTATGTACGTACAATACTGTATTTTACCAAGCACTTAGCCTATCCTAACACAGTACCCTACATAATTATCAAAACACACATGCATTTGGAGCCATAATGAACGAAAAAAATAGTTATTTTCCTACTGGGAGCTGGTGAAGCCTTCCTCCGTCTGTTAGCATGTTAGCTCCTTGCTCCTCCAAGATCTGCGGCTGCCTGTACGTTTCCACTGCTTTGCGCAGTCCAGAGTGTTTACAGTAAGGTCTGTTAGCATGTTAGCTCATCCCTCTAGTCTCCTCTGCCTGGTCCAGTCCGGTCTGCCTCGTAAACCTCGCTCCGGTCCAAACAATAAGGTCTCCTGTAATTTTCCACTGAGTGCTCGCTCCTTCTGCCGTCAAAAACCGGAAGTAACCAGAACTCGGCTTTTCAAAATAAAAATGTAAAAAATATATGTGACGTAACCACGAAATGTCGTAA
This sequence comes from Garcialebias charrua, assembly GCA_038048925.1. NCBI lineage: Eukaryota > Metazoa > Chordata > Actinopteri > Cyprinodontiformes > Rivulidae > Garcialebias > Garcialebias charrua. Next base: position 33,905 of record JBBPBX010022284.1, read on the forward strand.
CTCGAGGACTACCTGTATATATTTTAAAACAGCGTATATTTATGTTAGACAACAAACAAATTACCTTTTGGTATTGTGAGAAGCCCAAGACAGGCCAAGCCTCCAAACAGCAGCACTACTGCTTGACACAACCTTCTCCCGAAGTGCTGGAGGAGAGGCAGCGTGCCCAGACGAGCGGGGAACTCCACTGCGGCAAAGATGAACTGTGTGAGGTAAATATCCAAACCAAAGTTGCCAACGTTGAGGCTGAGTCCATAGTACATCAGACTTGTTGCAAACCTGTTAAACATGAGCGTTACAGTCCCTTAAATCAGGGTTATTTCAAAATGTCATGAACAATTATCATCTTACCTGCTGCAGATAACTTTTTGAACAGCATTTTAGAAAGAGAACTTTTAATTCTGACTGGAGTCACCTCACTCTCCAATAAGGAGCTGGAGAGTGGATGAAGTGGGATCTCAGGGTTTTTGCTTCTGGACATGCTGCCTTCAACAACCCAACCACAGATAAGCAGAAACCAGTAGATGGATAGCTGAATAGAGTGGCGATGTAGTATAGTCCAAGCGGCGTCAAGAACAAAGCAGACTGCTACTACCTTAAAAACACCAGCCTAAAAACTTTCAAGCAAACTTTTATTTTACAATCTTTCATACTGCTGTGAATTTTGCATAAAACAGTTATTTACATAAAACTCTCTGGTTGTTTGAAAGAGCAAATATCAGCAGAAAATATTGGCAGCACTTCCAATTTGGTCTACCAAACTGTCCTTGTTATTATGTTAAAATTTCCTTTGAAGAATCAATGTGTTTTCACTCACTCATTCCACTCATTGATTCAAGGATTCAAGGTTCTTTATTTGTCGTGCCACATGTGGTACATGTGGTGGAACGAAACTATGTATACAGGGTACAGGTTGGCTTTAATTTTAGATGGAAAAGTCGGCCCATTGACTACCTAATGTATGGGATTGTTTATTTACCGGTATGTTAAAATTATAGTTGCTCTTAAGTTGTGTTGCTGTTGGACATGCATTTTTTTTCCATTTTGCACCACATGATGAAATCAGAGTCAGAGTCTTTATTGTCATTCGCACCACATGTGGTACATGTGATGAAACGAGATTATGTACACAGGGTCCCAGTTACATCCAACAATAAAATGTAAGAGAAGAACAGTAATAACATCTAAGATATGAACTAAGAAAAACATCAACTAAAAATACCCTAAGCACTAACATCATAGAAAAACTACTCCAAACAGCAGCACGAACATGAGTCTGTATGAGCAGATGGGCACGAATGAACACAGCAACATGAAAACAGATCAGCAGCAACATGATGTGATATTTCACAGTGATTATTATTAAATGCCAAAATTTTGACATTTGTTTTAATTTCTTATACTTTGTATTTGACTTATTTGTTATATTTTGTGTTCTGTAAATGTTCTTTATTCAGAATCAAAGGTTAAATAAGTGTATAATAAATAAATGGACTTTACTTAAAAATGGATTTGCATTTCATGAATTATGTTTTCATTTGGCCCGCAGCCCTCTGATAGATTTTAAATTTGGCCGTCTCAGGGAAAAAGTTGGGTACTGTATTCTAATAATTCTGCTTGAAAAATATTGTAAAATAGATTTGTTTATAAATGGCAGCAATCCACTGTGGTTTTGGTCCCACTCAGTCAAAAACTCTTTTAACAATTTTTAGCCAAACTGAACCTTCTCTAAGAGCTGTCCGTGACGAGAAAGATTTTATTTTCTTACCATTCCATAAAATTCTACTTTAACATTCCTTTAAGCCTGGTCTACTCCAGGGGTTCTCAAACTGGGGACCCCGGACCCCTAGGTGTCTCTGCGAGCGGGTGCTTGGGTGTCCACACAAAAAAATATTTTTTTACATTTTTACAAGCATGTAAATGCTTAACAACCCATTAAAATACAACAAAAATGCAGGAAATTACATCTACTTTAGTCAAAATTTTCTGGGGGAGGACCCAGCCACACGACAGTCTGCCCATTATTTTTGTTCCAGCATGGATGGGTTTATAAATTAATCCCTGTTACCGTACTTTGTATGTGATTCTGTTCAGTTTTATGTTAATAGTTTTCTGTAATAATTTGAAGTGGCAATACATTTGTTCATTTTGTGAATAGGCAGTGTTTTAAAAGGGTTTTTGAAACTTTGATCACTTTTTTTTTCAAAACTGTAATTTTTGGAAGTTGAAATTAAAATAGTTGTTAATTAAATGTGTCAAATGAAAAATACCCCATGTTTAAAAGTATAAAAATGGTATCAACACTATTAAATAACAGGTTTTAAGTATTTATGTTACACAAATATTTCCATTGCATTAAAGAGACAAATTGAATATTTTTTTAAAATAAATATGAGAGTTATGAGGGGGTCCCTGAACCTAAAAAGTGTGATAACCCCTGATCTACTAAATATATATTTTATCTTCTTTATAAAATATCTCTGTCCAAAGAGTTTAACAAAACGCTGATATCAGTAAGAGCCATATTGATGATGATGAAACAGTCTTGGCAAAAGTTTGTTAAAAATAATAGCAACCTGTGATTATTTCTTTCTTTGCTGTTTTCTTTCAGGGAGAGAGTCGGTAGAAGAAGGTTCGATTGTTGTTTGGGTCTTTAGGGCGGAAAGTGATGGCGAGTGTGTGAGAAACAGACTGCTTTGTCATTGTTTTACAAAAGCCATCAAGTCTACTATCTGTATCCTTCATCAACTACTAAGAAGTTCATTGTTTAAAAAAAAAAAAAGAGCCAGAGTATGAATGAAACTACAACAATGGAGTGAGAAAACTCACCAGACGCTGCTCATTATTAAAGCTCGTTTTCTCAGATAGGGTTTCCTGAAGATGTCCAACATGGTTCTTTTTTTGGGTGTACCTTCAACCTCCAGCTAAATACAGTAATTCAGGTTTTATTAGAAATCAGTCATTTCAACACTTTCAATTTGACCCGACTTTGTTTGATTTGACTCACTTTATCTAGCAGCTCTTCGGGCACATTTCTCTTGTTTACTTTAGCTGCTCTCCGTATGGCTTTGATGGCCTCCTCCTTCCTTCCCTGAGTAATGAGCCAGCGAGCTGACTCTGGAAGAACCCTGGTTGAGGAACAAGCCGTGGTCATTTCTTCTATTGTGCGATTTTGTTTGAACGTTTATCAGAGTGAGCACTGACCAGTAGAAGATTCCCAGCACAATGATAAGAGGGCTGAAGAGCACCAGCTGCAGGAGCCTCCAGTCACGGATCAAATATGCAAGTCCAGATAATATCATCAACCCCAGAGGAAAACAAGAGTGAGAGATAATGGTGCAGAGAGCAAACTTAGACAGTCACTCCATTCTCCACCTTCAAAGAAATGGGGCAGAGCATATGTGATTCTTTTTTAATGTGCACATTTAAATATTTAAGAGCTTTTATTGTTTATAAAACTTCACCACAACCAATGAAACTGCTTTTATGAACGTACAGGTAGTCCTCGACTTACGACGGAGTTCCGTTACTACGCGCCGTCGTAACCCGAATTTCGACCTGTCGGAGCATATGTACATACTGAACCATATACGTACACAGGGCTGCCAACTCTCACGCAATGACCGTGAGACACACGCATTCGAGGGGTTTCACACGCTCTCACGCCGCATTCACATTCCTCACGCTGAAAACTGACAAACGTCAAAATCTCAACTCCGTTCCACTTCCGTATTGGGAAAATACAGAGTCCGCTCCACGTTTTCACCACAACCCTTGGTGTTTTGCACAAGAACATCCACGTTGTTGTTATCAGTCCGTATTTTTGCTCCAACCTTCCATCTTACCTGCAGCAGAAACGGAGCAGGAGCTCGGTGTGAAGAAAAAGAGAGGGAAGGTGAGTGGGTTAAATAATATCAAACATGTTAGAAAGAAAGGAAAAACGAGCTGGATGGAGGAGCAGAGAGGGAAAGTGAAGAATATTATGCTTTTATATACTTATACTGATTGAAACTATTTTACAAATGGTATAAATCGCAACTGTTTTTATGTGCTATAATCAAGTGTTTGTGCAATCATGTGAGTGCCTTAGACAATATATTATCACACACAAGTAAGACTTAGTGCATTTGCTAAAAATCATCTGAACATTAAACAAGGTGAATGCAGGCAAACGTCTGGACATGTAACAGCTCTTAGGCTTTTGCTTTATTTAGCTTTTAGCTAGCCTTCTGCTACATTTAGCAATCTCTATGCTACTTTCACCTTTTAGCTAAAGTTTAGCTACTTCTAACTTTTAGCAAGTGATTCTCTTCTTTAACTTTTAACTAGTGTTCATCTTTTTTATCTTTTAGCTCGTGTTGTGTATCAGTTTATAAGTGTTGGTCAGTTCAGAGAAACATCTTCCTGGATGTTCTTCTTCTTCTCTCCTCTTCATGTTTGTGGGGATTTAAGGGCCGTTAGAAGCTCCTGCAGCTGAGTGGAACATCTGGACCTGAGATGTGGAGCAGGTTCTGTGGACAGAACTCAGCAGAACCAACGTTTGAGAGGCTGCACTCAGAGTGGGAGGAGCCTCTGAAGAACGTTGCTGAGCTTCAAACAGACACAGAGTCCAGGAGAGAATTAGTTTCTACTTCCTGAACGTTTCTCCACTGCAGCCAGATGTTGGTCAGCTGAACATCTGCAGAAACAGGAGACATGTTTGTCCTCTCCTGTTCACTTCAGCTGTTCTGATGCTGGACACAATTAAAGGCCTGGCAGTCCTTGATATATAATATATATAATAATGCACGGCCCACCACCTTTCATCTTTCTTTTAGACTAAGATCAGATCAAGTTCGAGTCAAACCTGTAAAATAATGATTAATTAATTAATGTGTTTGTTTGTTTGCATTGTTTCAGTCCACTTCCTCAGCAGTTCGTGGTGGTAATGCACCACTACCAGTGTCGTGTAACAGGGTTGTTGTTTAATTAATTTGATCAAAATGTATCATATTTATAATATTTTTCTTGTTTAGCAGAAAAGTTTATCTAGTAGTTATTAGAAATGTTTCTTTTAATCTTTGTGGAAACTCCAGGTTCCTTTTGTTTGTGTAGTGACGACGCCCCGGGAGTTTGTACAACACATTTTACCCACTGTCTTACATTTGTAAATGTCTGTGTTGCAGATGTTAAAATTCATTCGCAAGCTGTGTGCGAAGTTCATGCTGCCAACATCACTGCAGGGCTGTGAACAGGCTCGTGACTTTCCCTTTAAAAGAAAAGGCAAACCCTTTACCAGGTAAGTGTTGGAAAATCATTCATGATTATTTTTGATACCTAATATTACAAGTGAGTATGGGGGAACCCAATATGGTGTCCCCTCCTGATGAGAAACATGCTAAGTTTTATTAATTTTATTAAGAATGACTTTCCCACAGACCAAATTGGTATTGGTAACTCTAAATTGTCCCTAGGTGTGAGTGAGAGAGTGAATGGTTGTTTGTCTCGTTTGTCTCTATATGTGGCCCTGTGATGGACTTGCGACCTGTCCAGGGTGCACCCTGCCCCTTGCACTGTGATTGCTGGATATGGGCACCGGCGACCCCCGTGACCCAAAATGGAAGAAACGGGTAAAGATGATGGATGGATGGATGGATGGATGGACTTTCCCAGTAGCCCAACAGCACATGACTTCTTGTCCAATATGTCTCTCTGATCATTAGCATAACACAGTATTTATGTTAGCTCTATTTGTTTGGCAGGAAGAAAGCTGAACATTGGCTTCACCACCAGGGCTAAGCTGAACAAGTTGCTAGATGATGGAGAATATGGAAAGATAAGGTAAAGCTTATTTTTTAACACCAAGAACACAGTAGAAATAGCCTCTCAATTATTACTTATACCTCTGACCACTTGAGGAATTCCAGCTGTTCCCAGCTTTTTGTGTGAAGAACACACAGTTCAAAACACTTAAAATTCAATTGTTTTCAACTCTTCTTACCATTTAGGCACTGTATTTATATGTTTTGTTGCTGTTTTGCTGTTGATATGTACATTTTCTGCTAAACCCACTGGAAAATGAAGAATGTCTCTAACTTTTCTCTTGTCATTTTTGACTAAACCTACATCATAAAATGCTCTTCATACAATGTAACAGTTAAAACACAGTCAAAAAGGTGGTAAATACTAACATTTATGGAGGACTTACTGACATTATTAGAAATAAAAGCAGAAATATATAAATAGACCATTAAATGAATATATGAACTTAAAGTTTTAAAGTTTAGTTTAAAACAAAACAAACAGGAAAACACCTGTGCTTTTGTTTTAAACTAAACCTTAAAGGTGGAGTCTGCAGTTTCTGTAGAACATCAGCACTTAGAAAAAATTTCAACAAGCAAAGCATTCTGATCCCTCCCCCTCAGAGCCATATATGGCACTGCCCCCTTGTGGTCTGTTAAAATTCAAATTCAAGCTCTGTTTTTATTGGCTGATTCGAATTCAAGCTCGGTTTTTATTGGCTGGTTACAAACTTTGTTTTTATTGGCTGGAAAATGGCGGGTCACTTTTTCTTTTTAGAAATGCTTATTTACCACCTGGAGAAGCAAGGGGACAATATTTTTTTTTTGTTTTTTTCAGAGATTACCTCTCTAACATCAATCTAGTGACAGAGTGAAGAAATATGTTAAAATATATATTGTTTGAAAAGTTACAGACTACATTACAATCTTACATACCCCAGCTTTAAACTAAACTGAGGCAGCACAGACATCTGCACGTGGATCCTGCTTTATCCTGTCTGTTGACCAATAGGAGAAGAGCTGATCCAGGAAAGGTTTCCTTTTTTATTAAATTGGTGCATTTTAAGTTATTTATTGGTTTTTATATGTTTTAGTTATTTATTCGTCCATTAATATATTTCTTTTTACTTTTTATTTCTAATTATGTCAGTTTTGGTCCTCCATACATATTCAAACATCAAATAGTCTTTCAATCTGACACAGATCTATAAAGTAGAGTGTAGGGAGTCATTTTCAGTCAATTTCTATTGTAGGATGTAGCCAACAGGATGAGGGCAGGTGAAGCTCACCAGCACAATCAAACCCTGTTGCCGCGCTGCCGCCCGCCGCGCTGCCGCCGCGCTCCCCCCACACACAAAAACAAGATTCTCACTCTTTGGCTTTTTGAAAAGTTGGCAGCCCTGCGTACAGTACTGTATTTTACCAAGCACTTAGCCTATCCTAACACAGTACGCTACATAATTATCAAAAAAACACATTTGGAGCCATAATGAAGGAAAAAAATAGTTAATTTCCTACTGGGAGCTGGTGAAGCCTTCCTCCGTCTGTTAGCATGTTAGCTCGTTGTTCCTCCAAGATCTGCAGCTGCCTGTACTTTTCCACTGCTTTGCGCGGTCCAGAGCTTTACAGTAAGGTTTGTTAGCATGTTAGCTTGTTACTCCTCCAAGCTCCGCGGTTGCCTGTACTTCTCCACTGCTTCGCGTGGTCCAGAGCTTTACAGTAAGGTCTGTTAGCATGTTAGCTCGTTGCTCCTCCGGTCCAGAGTGTTTTCTGCCGTCAAGCTCCGCGGCTTATGCCGTCAAACTGGAAGTAAAACCGGAACTCGGCTTTTCAAAATAGATTTTTAAAAAAAAAAAAAATTAATTTTCTTATGGGAGATGCGT
>JBBPBX010022285.1:9335-24698 GCA_038048925.1 Garcialebias charrua
CAGTATATACACACACATGTACACACACATGTAACAGCACATTTTATATCGGTGAAGTATTTTGATGGAATGGCCGATGGCCAATTGTTAACTTTATTGCTAATATCGGCCGATATTATTGTGCATCTCTACTGCTATTGATTTGTTCAGCAATAAATAATCTGAGTTTACTGTTACTATCCTTTGTGAACACCAAACTGTGTCAAATTTACCCTACACTTAATGTGTTTTCAAACTGGTGTGAGGTGGTTCTTCATTATAGCAGCAAAACTAGCCGTGGAGCACTACCCTAGCATTGTCACAGAAACAATAGCCTTTTGGGAAGTTTGAAGGCCTCACTTTTAACTGAGAACACAATTTTGGTCCACCTAATGTACCACATGTGATGTGAATGGCAATAAAGTCTCCTTGAACCTTGAAATCTTCCAAACACGTTTTTATTACCGGTACTCTGGCCAAGTATCTCTATTTCTCCCATTTGAACAGTAAATCTTCAGAAAGCTGTTTCTCTGGCCATGTTGTCACATGCAAACTTGAACCTGAAGACTGAAGTTGTATTAACATGAGCTGGGATGGAAACCTCTCCATCTAACAAAAAAAAAAACTAATTGTGTACAGTTACCATAGCAGTCGGAACATATTTATATGTGAGCATGTGTGCAGTAGTTTGACTTTAAACTTTTTTAACAAGTTTAGAGTCAAACTTTAATAATTATTCATATTTAGATCATTCACACCTCTTTTGTTAGTATATTTTGTGTACTCTTTGTACATTTGAGAAAACCATGATAAAGTTGCACATTATACATTATCTTTAATATAAGTCTTCTTTACACTTTGATATAAATGACTAATTCATATGCTGGTTTACTTACACAGTATTCCTCCTTTTCCATTCTCTGCCTCTTCCTGCTTTAAGGGATATAACAAGCACAGGCAACTGATGCATCGGGTATCAGTAATTTTGCAGAAATGAAAAGTCAGAGCAGATAAGCTGTTTGGGTCAAAATTCAAGGATTTAAGATATACTGTAATAATGTGTTGATGCTCCAAAAACAAAGACAAAAGTAAGCTCTTGATTCATACAGAGCTCTAGTCACACTACCTTTTTCTGACTCGCCCTGTCATTGTATTTACTTGATTACTGGAATGATTCATATCAGTATACTGTATATATATATTTTTTAAATGCTCACATGTGGTCCAGGTCAAAACGGTTCATTTGGTATGAATGAACAAAGATTCAAAGCTCTTCCGTGGATGGGAACATTTTTATTTCTACATTTTTTTTCAAGCTGTAGTAGGAAAGCTTATAATGGGTCACTTTCACTTTAACCTCCGATGTGATTTTTCCCCAAGAATGCATTTGGACTATTCTGTTACCTTGAGATAACAGGGCTAGTTTAATCTAAACAAGTAGGCTTTTCCTGAGATAACAAGTAATTAAAAAAACTAACTTTGACTTCTTGAGATAAGATGATGGTGCAAAAATAGGTGCTTCCTATGTTACACTTACGTTTCATTTAGTTGTAATGTTTAGATTTTTTAACAATTAAACATTAATTATTTATGTGATTTGATGTGACAGGTTTATTTTCAATCTAAACAAAGCACAAAAAGTAAGGACATGTGTGTTTGATTATTTGCTTTCGTAACAATGCTTTTTGGCAATACCGTACATCTATACCATTGGAAAGCCTGCTACTCTTTAATGTTGCCACATTTGTAAGGAACATGATGTTCTGCGTTGAGCATCAGAGTTGATACATGTGGGTTGCTCCCATAAAGTGGCCAAATCTTCTCTGTCCATGCCAAATAGCCTTTTCTACTACAGTATTGGTATTGGATCTTGCCTGCCTGCAGTTCCTAACCTGTCTGTCAGTGCCTCATCATTGAGCACCTGCGGGATCACTGTGGGCATGCTGTTCATTTCAAAGTGACCAACACAACCACACTGGCTGACCTTCAACAAAGGCTTAGAATGGGATGTCATCCAACAGCAGTGTGTGACCAAGCTGGTGAGCAGTAAAAGGAAGCAATGCCAGGCTTTTGTGGCTGTCTATGGTTCTTCCACATGCTAGTAAAGCTCTTGTTTGTTAAGTGAATACATTGTTGCCAATATGTCTTGTTTCTTAGGACTTCAATCATCATAACCAACAATGTACATTAAATAAGAATTAATAGCAGAATCAGTGACAAATAAATATTAACACATTTTTCATGGATCAACCCACATACTTTGTTGCTCAACCCACAAACGTATTTTCAGAATAAATATAGCACTAATTTGGGGGAAATGAACAGACTTTCCAACAGATTGGGATTTAAAGCCAGTGAAGCATTGTTACAACAAGGAAGTAATAACCAAATCCCATTTGTTTTTACTTTTTGTGCTAAGCTTAGTTACCAGCATGCCAGTCCCTTTTCTCATGAAAACATACCCATTTTGGTAAATTGTGATTTCCGAATAACTTCTAATTACAAAGAGAAAATAAACATTACTTGCTTGAAACAACTAAATATATTAACCCAATTTCCCACACAAACACCTTGTTTTTTTTAATCTCGCGATAGGCTTAATTAAACCATTATCACAAGAAAATGAGCTTTTGTACTCTTAATGAATTAAATAACTCACTACCTCAAGATAATGTCATTAAAACACAATTCTAAGTATTTCCTTTTCTTGTCTCACATACTCTTGTTGATAATGACTTGAAAATATTTTGACGAAGCTTTATAACAAAAATTCAAGTGAACTCCAGTTATTAGAGTTTACATGTATTTAGTTGTAGTTGCTTGTGTGTCCAACTTACATGTTACTCAGCTCTACTTATATGTGATGAAAACAGCCTTGAATTTATAGACTAGCAATTCTAATTGCTGCAGAACAATGCTTTATTTCAAAGACTGACACAAAACAACTGTAAACCAGATTGTAAGGTGTGCAGAGCATTTTTAATTAGTTTTAAGTAACACACATTGTTAACATAATAGAATTGAACTGGAGTTGAAACAGGACAGTTGTCATTTGATGCAAATTAAGTTACAGATAATGGAAATTGTGAGCACAGATCACTGTGAAATTACTTTTTTTTTTAACCATCACAGTTCCATAGGTGGAAGAATAGAGAGAAAGAGGGAGAAAAACTTGGCTCAGTTGAATCACCCTGGCTTGTCCTTCAGTGCTAAAGCTGCCAGGTTGTGTTCTACTATGCCGGATGGAGTAACCCTTCACAATTGGATGGTAATGAGAGTGACTTGTGGCGTTTCTTGGAGATGTTGCCAAAAATAATGTTTTGTGACTTTTTAAATTCTATTTGCCTGTATGTCAAAATGGATTTTATTGCATCTTCTTCGTTTGTTTTCATAACTACCACATTTTAAAACAAATTAAAAAGAAAATTTCAATTCTTGAATTATTTAACTCTGTATGTAGGCTTTTTTTCTGACACAGTGAACATCACCCTACACCTTCCATGCTGAAGATTTAAACTAACATTATCTAATGCTAAGAAGAACCAGTGTTATAACCTTCTTGGTCAAACCTTGTAAATTAAGTTATGTGCGTTTTCATGCACTAATTTGAGATGGTTCTGGTGAGGACGCCTCCTGCAAGTTTGACCCATAGGAAACCCTGGTGAAGGTCCAGCACACACTGGAAATACTATGTGGAACTAAGAATATGTGAACTACAGGTAGTCCCCGACTTACGAGCGAGTTCCGTTCCTCCGAGGCGCTCGTAAAGCGAAAATTCGTAACTTGGAACGGCCGCCACGTGTCTCGTAAGTCCGGAATTTCGCTCGTAAGTTGGAACGGTTTTGCTAGCGCGACTACAAACACTCGTTTTTCATCGAAAAACTGCTTACGAGTGCATAAAAATGATCGGAAACGTGTGTCCACATGTTTAGCTAACGAACTGTGGTGAAAAAACACAGAAAAACTCGGTATTTTTTGCGTTTTTTCCAAAAATTCGCCAGCTCGTAAGTCCGGAACCTCGTAGGTCAGAGCGCTCGTAAGTCGGGGACTACCTGTATGTGATAGTGCCATGATAATATGTTGAGGATGACTCTCGACTACTACAACCAAACCAAATTTAGCTAATCTTCGATAAAACTGGATGTCATAGCCATGTCTCTGTAGTGTAAGATTAGCTAGTTGTTGTGACCTTCTTGAATTGTATTGACTCCAAAATTCAATCAGCTGCAGATGAATAGTCAGTGGTTATTTTCTGATAGTTTTATTTAATTTGTCCAGTGGTTCATAACATATTTTGCCAACTACACACACATGCATGCATAGGCAAAACAATATTGCATCTTGCCTTTGGCCATGGGCAATAACAATTCTAGCCATAGAAAATTGGTCATAAGAGCATAAACTGAGTTGAACCTGTAAGCGAGTTGCAATGCAAAAAAAATGCACGGATCTCAGTCCAGTTTTCACCGTGCTTGCAAACGAAAGTAAAAATTAGAAAGGTGCAGTTAAAAGTTGGAAAACTGATGAAGTGGGAGGTTGTATTGAGACCCTGATGGCACTTAGTTACAGTAGTTGTAATCCCGTGATTACTGACTGTGCAACATTACAAGGAGTATCTGCATGAGTCGGCTGCAGAACGGCAACAATGAGAGCAATGGCTTGTGAAAGCAATGTTGCTTTAAACCCCTGACTAGCAGTTCAGCATCATGACTGCAGATATGTGCCGTCACTGTTGTACTGCTGGGATTACAACATCTGTTGTTGTCAAAAAAAAAGGTAGGACCACATTGCTTTTCCCTTGCCAGTCTCATTCTTTCTGTCAGCCCGCACTCTCTGGAGGGCTTTCCAAGCCGTTGCGAGCCTGATGTATTTCTACAGAGCCGTGTCTTAGCAAGGCATGATAAACCAGACACTCTTCCCAAGACTGGCTCATTATTTCCTCCAAAACTTACTGGAACAAAGGGGTCAGCCATCTATTTCAATACTGATCTCATCCTTCCCTTAATGAAAGACTGAGGATAAAAGTTAAGTCTTCAACCATCTCTCACCTAAATCCCTGGAGATGGGCTGTCTTGCACTCTCATTGATTCTCTTTTGAAAGAGACACAACACTCTCTTAAGGCCAAAGAATAATACGATTTGAAAGTGCAGAGAAAGAAAATTTGATCTGTACAGCTATCTGTGCTGCATCTCCTTTTGTCACTTTACTCTGGGCTACGTCACCCTAAAGTGTTCCGTTGTGTTGGTTTGCCTTTTTAATACCGCTTTTTAAAATTAGTGTCTAGAAAGAAAAGAGAAGAACACGGAATGGTAAAAATCAATCATTTTCTGTACAAAAGAATCTCTACCTGTCATAACTACTCAGACCTTTTTTTCCCTGTGTTTTGTGATTGTAGTGCAATTTTAAAAATTGCACACCACAGCTCTGAAAAATATCAGTCCCCCACAAACTGTCAAAAATCCATTCACACGTGTGAAACACTGAATGTGATGACACGTTACTTGAAATAAGGACTAAAGGTACATACCTGATTTCATTATGCACAAATGCCACTTGCTTCACTCTAAAACATGGTTTTACAGAAATTACAAGGGAGGAGTATTGGGTATTAAAATGTTTTAGCATGAAAGTGGCAATATGCTTAAAGGGGGCTTTTATTACTCAAGAAAAGTGGTGTAGGTACACACAACCATTGTTGTGCATCTTAGGGATAATCATTCCAGTAGTACTTTTACAATAGTAAAATCTGAATGTAAGGTTTTACCCATGAATTTGTCAGCTCTTGGTTTACAATGTCTAATTTGTCACAGCAAAATCAAACTTATTAGTCTTAAGTTCTTTACAGTAGCTTTTCATGAAAGTCTCTATAACGTAGATAAATGTTCTGACCTCAGTGTTTCTCAAACCTCTTACAATTAAGTTCCAGGCATCTTCCAATACTGTATAGTGTTGTACCTTAGAACATAGCCAAGCCTGAAAGATGAATTGGCTGAAACTGAGTTTCATACTTGGTTGGATGAATTGTTGCGTGATTATGAACTTCAATCCATTCAAACAAACGTAATAACTTTCCTGTTGTTACCTATTTCAGCAGCATTTTCCTAAACTTACCATTGCCTACCAAAATGCAGTGGACAAATTAATGAAACTGGAGACACGAGGGGCGGTGTGGTGCCTCAGTTGGTAGAGCTGTTGTGCATGTTATACTGATTGTCTCTAGGTGTGAGTGAGAGAATGAATGGTTGTTTGTCTCGTTTGTCTCTATATGTCCCTGTGATGGACATGCAACCTGTCTTGGGTCTCCCCTGCCTCTTGCACAGTGATAGTTGTGCATGGGCACCAGTGACCCCTGTGACCAGGAAAGGAAGACGCAGGTAAAGATAATGAATAGGTGGATGGATGGATGGAGACACGAGCATGTACAGTAGAAAACCTAATCCAGGCTTAGGACTGTCAGAGAAAAAGAGGGGAGTATTGAGGTGGTGACAGTCAATGCAGATTTTTAAATAAGGTATATGAGTACAGGAGGTGAGAGGGCACGTCAACCATCATGGATGAGAGATTAAGCCAATGTCTGTGATGTAGTCTGCCAGATGTGCTGCCCCAGACGACTTTCGCGCAGGCTTTGAATTAGAGGCCGCTCATGCTTTTACAACACAGTGTTAGGCACATTTTAACAAATGGCAGATTAAATGGCAACTGGGTTTACCAGTTAGACATCTGCGCATTTGTTTTTATTTATTTATTTATCATGTTTTGACGCTAATGTCACAGAGTTGTACATTTCATACAAAAAATGTAAGGGCGTCATTGTTTTAGTAGGTGTCACTTCACATCCATTTTTTTGGGTGAATTCTCCATCAAGCAGAATGAAAATAAGGAATATTGACACTTTTATAATATTTTAATCCGAATGATACACGGATTTAAGAACGAATGATACACGGATTTATTTTGATCTGATGTTATTTTTTCATTTGCATTATATGAATACATTTCTCTTTAAGTAATTTGGCTCTCACAATCCTACAATGCATCAAGGTACACAAATTAAGTTTTATTACTATCCCAAAGAAAAATCAGAAGTCAAATATAAATCATTCCGTATGGAAATCAAAATTATTTGCTTTTTTAATAAAAACAACTTTTGCAATACTTTTATTTAGAAGGAAAGTGGATGTTTACCTTCACGTCTGTGAGAGATTACAAGAATAATCAGATTTCTTTCACTGGGGAAGAAGACAATAATAATTAGTTGTTTTAAATGAAATTGTTGCTGGTGTTTGAAATACGGCAAAAACATACCGTATTTTCCGCTCTATGTCTCACCTCTCTATAAGTCACATTGTCCAATAATTGGCAATAAATTGGAAAAATCCTTAAACGTGTCGCACCTCTCTATAAGTCGCATCTATTATGCGTCATCGCTGACAACCCGGAATGTGGGCCGGTGGTTTGCCCTGCTGCAAATGGCTGCCACACGGAAGGACTTTAACAAGATTAACACGGTAAAAAAAAAAAATGCTGAAAATTATAGCAAAGATGCGTCTTAGCTGAACTTTTCCTTAATAAATGCACGTAATTGTCAAATCAGCTGGATTTAAAAAGTAGTTTTGCTAGGTGCACCCGCGTGGGTGGGACAGCAGCATTTTCTTTAAAATTTAGCAAGATAAACACTTAAAAATATATATTTGTTAGCTGA
The DNA here is from genome assembly GCA_038048925.1 of Garcialebias charrua. Taxonomy (NCBI): domain Eukaryota; kingdom Metazoa; phylum Chordata; class Actinopteri; order Cyprinodontiformes; family Rivulidae; genus Garcialebias; species Garcialebias charrua. The sequence goes on from JBBPBX010022285.1 coordinate 17,018, forward strand.
CATTATAGCAAAAGTGTTTCTGAGCTTAACCGTTCCTTTATAAATTCACGTAATGGTCAAATCTGCTGGATTTAAATAGTTTCGCTTTGACGTCTTCCAAACCGTCGCGTGCGCTGCGAAAATAAATTATAAATAAATCGAATTTTAGCTCAAAAATGTCATACAGCTAACAGTTTGTAAATGTTCACCCAGTAATTACTTTCTGTAAGTTTGATCAAAATCTGTCCTGTAGTTCATGAGCTATTTAGATAAATATTACCCATTTACGGTAAATACGGAGCTATAAGCTAACACATCAACAAAGCTAAAACATCGAATTCTAGCTCAAATGTCTCATAAAGCTAACAGTTTGTAAATGTCCATCTAGTGATTACTTTCTGTAAGTTTGATCAAAATATGTCCTGTGGTTCTTGACCTACCGGTATTTTGCTAACAAACACTGAGCTAACAGTAGTTCATACCTCCAGAGCAGGAGGCCGGGCTGCGACAGAGTGTGTACGACCAGAGGAGGCTGCCATCGGACACATGAGCACGAAATGGTCGGTGGACTCTCTGGAAGTGTCAGAGCTCCAGAGCAGGAGGCCGGGCTGCGACAGAGTCAGTCCGACTAGAGGAGGCTGCCGTCGGACACATGAGGTGGAAACAGTCTGTGTATCCAAGCGGACAAAAGTGGTACTGCACCCCTAGCGGCAGAAAGTGGTACTGCACCATTTTTGCCAAAAGGAAAAACGATCATATCTGAGCCAAAAATTTGTCTAAAAATAAGGGAAAAAATCCATAAACATGTTGCACTGCTCAATAATTCGCAGGGCATGCAAATTAGGCAAAAAGGTGCGACTTATAGAGCAGAAATACAGTACACAGCCTTTATGAATGGCCTTTGTCTGCTCTTAATTTACAATAAACATACACAGACTATTTCAGATGTGTATTGTCCAGTTGCAAAGTCTTCAGTTAGTCTCCAATAAAATAATTTTATACCTAATAACTAAAATTTATATTTGACAGAATTCAGTTTAGCCTATAGGTGTAGCCGAAGCTAACAGTCCCAGTTCCGTAAGTGGCCCTTTGGAAAAATAGTTACTCACTTTGCTTTACAATGCTCACATACACCGTGGTTTCTTTAACATCCATCCATCCATCCATCCATCCATCCATCCATCCATCATCTTTACCCGCTTCTTCCTTTTCGGGTCACTGTAGTCACTGGTGCTTATAAGCAGCAGTCAGTGTATGAAAGTGTACACCCTGGACAATTCACAAGTCCTTCACAGGACCACATAGAGACAAACAAGCCAGCCAACCAATTTTTTTGTTTGTTTGTTGTTGTTTTTTTCATCTAATGTATACCACAAAAAGTACAAGTAAAATTGCCCCAATTAGGTGTTGATAAGTTCTGAAAATGAAATGTAGAATTCTAAGGAACACATTCCTTTCAGAAACTGATCACCTGCTTTAATTTTTAGGCCATTTTTCTGTCCACTTGTCTAGTTCGACTGAAGACACACGGTACCCTTAGAGGTGACTCACTAATCCGTCTACTGAAGTCCACTTTTTTAGTTTGAGGATTTTTGACGTTTGTTTTTAAGGTGACTCAAAACACTTTGCAGAAGTGCTTTTAAATCCTCCTAACTATTTGTCCAGTGTGACTCTTTGTCCGCCAGAGAAACCAGCAGAGGGCCCAAAAGCTGGCTGCAAAGGAGGGATTTATATACTCCCTTGTGTGGACAGCCAAACCCCTGTGATTACAGTCTAATCCTCTCCAGCATATCATGTGCATCATGGCAGCTTCGTGAGCCTTTGTGACATCATTTGGGGAAATCTGATTTGAGGCTGCTTACTGCATATTTCTCTTCATCCCAGTCTCCTGCATGTTATCTTTTCTTACATCTCTTGTGCCACTCGTTTTCTGACTATATATCCCCTGTCTGTTTCTCTATCTTCCTCCATCCCTCCCTTCTCCTTTCCATTGTGTGATGGTAAGGAGAGGATGGTGAGGAGAGAAGGCAAAGAGGAGATCAGTAAGGATTATCACTGTCTGGAGAACACGGAAGGATTTGCACGCCATCACCGTAGTTGGATGTTGTGCCAACCTGCCCTCGACTAATGGGAAGGCAGAGCACTGTTGTAGCACATGTTGATATCAGTCAAAAGCTTTTAACTAACAAATCTGTTCTTTGGTGTCTCATGTGGGGTGTTTTCTTAAGTGTGTCTCCAACCAAGCATTCCGTTAATGTGCCAAAATAGAAAGTAACAAAACAACAACAAGATATTCCACTTTAAAACTGTGGATAGCAGGACGACATGGGGTGCAGAGATACAAAATTAAACTTCAATCATTTTAATTGATTTGCATCTCTGCTTCTCATTTTTTCACTTGTGCTCAGTTTTTTAATCATGCCAACATTTTGCTTGGGTCAGCACTGAGGTCACACAGAGTTTGATGAGGGTCGTTAAAAAAAAACGACTTCAATCAAAATCTGTGAGAACGCCCTTTTCAGCTCTAAATGGTGATTATCAAGTAAGGGTCCCGTGGGGGTCATTTTAACAATCCTTTGTATTTCTTTGCCTTTAAAACTCAAACTATCGTGTTACATGTTATGTCAGTGGCCACATAGATTTGAAATTATGTTCAGTAATGAAGCAATATTTGACCTTATTCATGTCAAACCTCATTTTTATTATTTTTATGTCAATGTTAGAACTGGACAATCAGAACTTTGGGAAAAAAAATATCTAAAAATGTTCTTGTAGGTTGACTTTGCTACTATCTAAGGTTTGCCTCCCTATCAATGCTTTTCTAGTGAACAAGCAGGAACTGAGCTTAAACTGGCTGCATTTTCTATTTCAGGAAAATCTAAAATTATTCCAATGTGCTGGCACTGCTGTGCTTGGGCAGCTTGAAAGCCTAGCTACTTACTCAACATTTTTGCCTCACTATTTAAAGTAAAGTGCAAAGTATGACCACATGAAAATGATAGATAAGGGCAGTGTTGTTGAACTTGAATGTTAACCTGAAGTTTCATAATCCATCCATCCATCCATCCATCCATCCATCCATCCATCCATCAATTCATTCATCAATCATTATCTTCCACTTGTTCCGGAGGTGGGTCGCTGAGGCAGCAGCTTGAAGTAGCTGTACCAGACATCTCCTTCCACAGCCACCTCTTCTACATCTTCTTGGAGGACTCCAAGGCATTCCTATGTCAGCTGGGACACGGTCTCTCCAGCATGTCCTGGGTCTGGATTCATAATTTGAAGCTATTCATAGCTGCTTTCTAATGCATGTGTATGTGTGGAATTTAATCTGTTATTGTGTTGCAGAAACGTGGTTTTATGTTGAAGGTTTAGTGAGGGGGAAGGGGAGTGAAGTCTGAGATTGCCATCATTGTATGTTTCATTCAATTCAGTTTATTTATATAGCACCGATTCACAACAAAGATGTCTCAGGGCACTGAACAGAAACGTTCACATACAGGTAGTCCTCGACTTACGACGGCCTCGACTTACGACGTTTCGGGGTTACGTCAAACATCTCATAAAAAAAAAAAAATTTTTTTTTTTTTTGAAAAATCATATTTTATGTGTTTAAATGTTCTTGATTTTATGTGTACAGCACTTTGTTGCAGCTGTGGTTAATAATAATAACAATAATAATAATAATAATAATAATAATAATAATAATAATGAATTTAATTTATAACGCACTTTTCATTAGTGAAAATCTCAAAGTGCTACACACATTCATACACCGGTAGCGGCAAACTACCATGCAAGGCACTTTCCAGTCCTACCGGTATATGGTTGTTTTAAATGGCTTTATAAATAAAGTATTATTATAATTATAATTATAATTATTATTATTATTATTATTATTATTATTATTATTATTATTATTATTATTATTATTATTTTGAAGCCGATTTACGCAGTTTCCGGCAGTTTCTGGATAGCTTTGGATGCTACAAAACTTGTTGGAGCAAGCTGTACAGACAGCCGGCTTTGGACGGACCGTGTGTCCGATCAGAGGTTGCTGCACTCGGATACATGAGCTGGAAACGCTCTGTGAACTCTGTGGACGTCTCAGGCGTAGGAACGGCTTTGCAGCCTCAGATGTTGGTGGGACAACAAGCTAACATGCTAACACGCGGAGGAACAGTTTTGCAGCCTCAGATGTTGTTGGGACAACAAGCTAACATGCTAACATGCGGAGGAACAGCTTTGCAGCCTCAGATGTTGGTGGGACAACAAGCTAACATGCTAACACACGGAGGAACAGTTTTGCAGCCTCGGATGTTGGTGGAACAACGAGCTAACATGCTAACACGTGGAGGAACGGCTTTGCAGCCTCGGATGTTGGTGGGACAACAAGCTAACATGCTAACTGTGGTGTATTGATATCACGAGGTAATAATGCAGCAGGACGCAGGCATGAACTTCACAGAACCATGCTTTACTTCAACTCTTCTTCTAAGCAATTCTATGCACTAGGTTACAGCGCCCTCTACACTCACAGAAATATTTAACCCCAATTTTTAAGATTTATGTAATTTTATTAAATGACAAAATTGCGTGCCTTTTTATTAGATAATTTCAAGGCAAACCTATGAAATAAACCTTACATGATGCATATTCATTCATGTAATAAGGCCTATTTATTTTAAATGCATAACCCTCAGGTTTATGTATTCAGAATTAATAACATATAATTACTCTAAATGAATAATCTTGAGGGTATTTATTTCAAATACATAAAGAATATTATTTTAATTTGCATAATAATCAGGTTTATTATTCAATATAAATAGCATATATTTATTTTAATTACATGTCATTTATGCATATGTAATGAACTAAATTAATCAAAATGCATAACATTTATGCAATTCCTTTCCATTCATACCAACAATCTTAATGAACCAATCAGTTGTTGTTCTTTCAACATCTTTATTAAACTTCAAATCATATTAAATACACAAAATTATAATATCAAAATTAAAGTTTCACTTGTGCATATTCACAAGACCATAGGTCCCATTTTGGCCATACTTTTCCTAAAATATTACAAGTAAAAAAAATAAAGACTTCACCTTAGTGGATTTTGTAGAAACTTAAGCACCTTTTAGAACAAATCTTTGTAACACTTAACTCCACTGAATCTGGAAACAATTCAAGAAAAAAAATCTGGTTTGAGCTGAGGTAATACAATATGTCCCGCTAAAACATTTTAGAAACCAACCATCTATGAACTTGCATAAGAACTCACCTACACAGCCACATTCACACATCACTTCCTGTTAAGTGCTTCAACATCAAAAGAAAAAAAAAAGAACATTAAACAGGTATTTTCCTGACACACCCTTCAAAAACTATAAGGGATTTAAACAGTCTGTATGATGGAGAAACTGACAAAAAATCAGGTAGCTGTGTATGTGCATTATTGCCAGCCAAATCACTGGGGCAATTTGAGTTTCAGTGTCTGTACTTTTGGTGACAGCTTGGCTGAGTCCAGGTTCATCAGGATTTTCTGGTACACCTCGAATGTACGGGTCAGGCTTTTCGGATAGCTCAAGTTGAGTGCATAGATCAGTCCATAAAGCATCACGCACGCATGGCTGACACTCTGTAGGTTATGGAGGACTTCCACACCTTCCAGCACAACTCCAACATCAGCAAAGCGTCCATTACCTGGACCATCAGGACCACGACCCTCTGCTCGGACAGTGTAGATGCCCATGGTCTTCTCCGCAATGTCTGCCTCAGCCTCTCTGGATTCAATGTCCTGGAATATAAAGAGAACAGAATGATTGGTTATGTGATCCTAACCTTGACCACTAAAATCTAAGCAGCTCATCCTTAGGCCAAGTGAATGTTCATTTGAAGAAATTTCTTTAAAGCACTGCATATGTGTTATGTAGCATGTATGTATGTATGTAGCATGTAGTATGTATGTATTATGTATGTAGTGTAGTATGTATGTAATATGTATGTATGTAGTATATATGTAATATGTATGTATGTAGTATATATGTAATATGTATGTATGTAGTATATATGTAATATGTATGTATGTAGTATATATGTAATATGTATGTATGTAGTATATATGTAATATGTATGTATGTAGTATATATGTATGTATGTAGTATATATGTAATATGTATGTATGTAGTATATATGTAATATGTATGTATGTAGTATATATGTAATATGTATGTATGTATGTATGTAGTATATATGTAATATGTATGTATGTATGTAGCATATATGTAATATGTATGTATGTAGCATATATGTAATATGTATGTATGTATGTAGTATATATGTAATATGTATGTATGTAGTATGTATGTATTCTGTATGTATGTATGTATGTATGTATGTAGTACGTATGTATGTAGCATGCATGTATGTATGTAGCATGCACAACACCAACATCAGCAAAGCGTCCATTACCTGGACCATCAGGACCACGACCCTCTGCTCGGACAGTGTAGATGCCCATGGTCTTCTCCGCAATGTCTGCCTCAGCCTCTCTGGATTCAAGGTCCTGGAATATAAAGAGAACAGAATGATTGGCTATGTGATCCTAACCTTGACCACTAAAATCTAAGCAGCTCATCCTTAGGCCAAGTGAATGTTCATTTGAAGAAATTTCTTTAAAGCACTGTATATATGTGTTATGTATGTAACATGTATGTATGTATTCTGTATGTATGTAGTATGAATGTATGTAGTACGTATGTATGTAGCATGCATGTATGTATGTAGCATGCACAACACCAACATCAGCAAAGCGTCCATTACCTGGACCATCAGGACCACGACCCTCTGCTCGGACAGTGTAGATGCCCATGGTCTTCTCCGCAATGTCTGCCTCAGCCTCTCTGGATTCAATGTCCTGGAATATAAAGAGAACAGAATGATTGGCTATGTGATCCTAACCTTGACCACTAAAATCTAATCTAAAATCTAAGACTTCCTCACCCTCTCCCTGCGAGATTGTTCTTCCTAGAAAACAAAACCGAGCTGTGATGGTCCACACAGACAAATGGTTTTATGGCATAACTTCACAAACAGGAATTCTTACCCGAATGATGTCCTCCTTCTCTGTCTCCTGAACCTGGTAGAGAATCTTTGACAGCTCCTGATCCGACTCCATTTTCCCTATGATACGTTCATTGTATGCTTCACTCTGAGTGCTCGCCAGCATGGTACAATACTGAACTATGTGTGTGTGTGTGAAAAGACACAAACAATTTCAAAATAAAAACAATATGGCAGAACGTTGCGGCAAACTTTCATCCAGCCAGACTTGACTTACTCATGCGACGGTGTTGACGGAGGATTTTAATGAAATCGAATGTGTTGACGCCCAACAACAGCTGATTCTCACATTCTCTGTCATCACTGGCAGTCTGTAAAACAGGAGAAAAAGGGTGTCCAAAAGATCTGTGTGTGTGTGGGCACAAGTCAACTATCAACAAATGTCGACAGACAAACCTTGAGGATTTCTAAGACTTCATCAGCTTTCTTTTGAGAGACAATGGCATCGTCATAGAATAATAAGAATAAGAATGAATTTAATTTATAACGCACTTTTCATTAACAAAAATCTCAAAGTGTTAGAAACGACTGAACTGACGCTGGAGCCAAAAGGCATCGATGTCTCGAGGAT